>VWYH01011110.1:221069-256411 GCA_013399365.1 Pampusana beccarii | reverse complement strand
GACAAGGGGTAATGGGTTCAAGCTGGAACACAAGAGGTTCCACTTAAATCTGAGAAGAAATTTCTTCTCAGTGAGGGTGACAGAGCACTGGAACAGGCTGCCCAGGGAGGTTGTGGAGTCTCCTTCTCTGCAGACATTCAAAACTCACCTGGACACCTTCCTGTGTAACCTCATCTGGGTGTTCCTGCTCCGGCAGGGGGATTGGACTGGATGATCTTTTGAGGTCCCTTCCAATCCCTGACATTCTGTGATTCTGTGGTACCAAGAACCTTTATAGCACTAAAACAGAAACAGAAGGCACTTATTCTATTTACATAAAAAATCCATACATCGTATAACAGTTTCAATTGGAAGGGACCTCTAGACTTCCCCTGCTCAGCCCTCAAAAACCACAACCACCATTAGAATTTTTCCTTCTCTCTAGTTTCCCTTGATACTTCTATCATAAGCGTCTTGTATGTTTACAGTCACCTCCGAGAGGAGCCTGGCTCTGCCTTCTCTATTACCAGCCATTAGGTAGCTGAATGATTAGTGATTAGATGCCTCCGAAATATTTTTTTCTTCAAGGTGAACTAGCCCAGCTCCTTCAGCGTCTCTCTGTATGCCATCTTTTCCAGGCTCCTAGCCATCTCCCCCCTGTTGGATTTATTCAAGTTTGACAGTATTTTTCCTTACAGTGTCAATGCCTCTTTTTACTTTCTTTGGGTAATGTGGTGGTATCATATCCTATGCAGTTCTGTGTGCTAATGTGGTTTAAAATGTCATAATCGCTATTGGGAAGACATCGCTATGTTTCACAAAAGTGAAATATTAGATAATCCAGTGAGTTGTATTCTCAATGAAGTGTGTTTCAAAGAAACACTAAGATGGCTTTGTTCTTTCAAGAGTTTGCCTCTTTGTAGGAGACTAGATTATACATGTGATTTGTATTTTTGGTTGTTCATCCACCTCAGACTGGATTATAACAGAAGAGTTTACCATCGCATAATAGTTACAAAATACTCAAGTCAGACACCTTGCTGTGGATAACAGACTTTCCTGTGGCCACGAAATGCATTAGTTTCTCTGAAGCTGCACAGCTCTGACCCCAAGAAACCATAATCTTCCACTCTCAGAAATCATATTTCTGGCGAGGTAATATTGAGAAGGTTCTCTGCAGCAGAGTATATAAAAACCCAACAAATTGACAGTAAAGGTCCTCAGTTAACCACTTTCCCCTGTCTTCTCCCTGACATGATCAGTTTAATTTAACACCGCATGTGATTGGAAACAACCGAAGCAGCAAAGAGCAGTGCAGGCAGGAGAGAGTTTTGAGGTGCTCTGAAAATGACAGTGCCCTGTGTTGACTGTATTTTAAAGTGAGCTAAACTGAACGTTGTTCCACTCTTTTATCTGGATATTTTTCACTGTTGGCAAGTGTTATTTCCCATATTTTCTTCCTAACACTACTTCATAATGACTACCAAGATTCCCGTGTTTAGTCAGTGGGCCGTGGGACATGATCGTGGCAAAACCAGACCCTTCTTCCTGCAAAAGATTGCCTAGTATACTGGAATATATCCTTTCTTGGGTGTCGTTTCCCTCCAGATGTAGCACAGAAGAAAGGAAAGAGCAAGTTTCTTTCTGACAACATCAATGGCAGCTCTTGGTGACGGTTCTGCACAGCAGCTGCTTTGCAGAAAGCCTTGCTGGGTGGAGCAGAGGAGGTGTGGTAAAGGCCTCCCAGTACTTTAATAAAAGCAGTTTTGTGTGCTCATATGAACTGAAAAAAAAGATGCAAGATCCTGTCCTAGATATTTATAGAACACTGTGAGCTCATGTTGCTTTCTGTGTATCTGTTTTTTCTTTCTTGGGGTGTGTTGAAAATACCGAATGACGAAAATGTTCACCATATTCTTCTGATCTCCTCTCTGTCTTTTTTGGTAGCCCTCCTGCCTCCAGGCATCTCAGACCTATCTGACTGACATCAGAGTGATGCACTAACATCAGGAGCCTCAATACAGACAGAAGCTTACCAGCCTGGCCTCTTCCTGGCCCAGCTTTGCTGTCTCCTCACAGAGCAAAGCAGTCTGGCATAAAACAAGGGTCTTGATTTGAAGCCATGTTCTTCGTGCCAACTGGACTCATTTTTGGAAAGAGCAGTCATTTGAGAGGTCAAATACTGCAACCATAGCCATAGCACGTACATTATTTTAATCAAAAAAGGGTGAGGATTCAAAACCAAACTATTGCAGTATAATATAAACCAGTATCAGGGCACTATTTAATTCTAAAAACTGGGGGAAAGTGTCAAAACCCAAACTGAACAGACTGCAGAAGAAAATAATTAAATAAGTACAGAAGTCAGTTTTGTGCTTTACTTAAACACTTCTAAAAACCTTGCATATGATACCCAGATTTTGTTTCTACAATGACACATAATTTTTACAAATGGTTTCTCTGGTATGATTAATTTTGTTTATTAGAGAAAAAGGTTTTTACTGTACCACTCATCACTAGTTTTTCTTTTTTCCAGTGATACACAAAGTAAATCACACATGGGCTAGCATTAAGTGTATGCCGTTAGCTAAACATGAAGTGGCTCTGAAGAAATGCAACTCGTGTGAAACCAGTGGAAAATTTAATAGAATGAATGCACACGAGAGGACTGAAAGAGATCATGGAGATTTTTTCTTATATCTACAAAAATTTCAAATAAATTTTTCCTTTTCAGAAAGAAGATAGAGATGACAACAGTCGATACATCTTACTGCCTTCAGCCTCCATAATGCAAAGCACTCAGCACCATTCTCCTAATGAAACAACCAATATAAATAAAATTTGCAAAAGTGTCTAAATCACTTGGAAACTTACATTTAATTAGAAATCAAACATTTTATTTTAAATGTATGGTTTTCTTAGCCTGAAAAACAATCATTTTACAGAGGAAAGTTTTCCAAAACCAGAAAATGTAAAATTAATTTAATTAAGGCCAATTGAAAGACAAAACTAGAAAAAGTGAATGCAGAGAAAGTTGCACGTGTATTAACTTTCACAGATTCCATCCCCTCCTAGCTCCTGTGATTTGAAAATCCATCCTTACTTCTTTGGCACGTACCTGCCCTTACCAAGCACACTGGCAGGTTCATAGAGCGAACTTTTTTCCTCAGCTGAGAGAGGCAGTGATTCCAGCTGTCTGTCCCAGTTTTCTGTAATGTACAAGTCTTTCATAACAAAACAAAACCAACATTGGAGATAATAAAACAACCAAACAATTTAAGCTGCTTGATATTGAGGTCAGATAAAGTTTCATTTCAAGACTCACTAGGGAACAGAACACAAAGCTGTTGTACATAAACCTCCCCAAAGAGCAAGAACTACATATTAAAGATTTTTATTGGATGATATTTTAAAGTGTCCCTAGGCATAATACAAGCTTTTTTTTGTTGTTGTGTTCAAACAGCACAATGCAAGAGAATGCAGCTGTAATATGCCATGTGTCAGTAATTCAAAAAAGGAAAGCTCATAAAAATTAACAATCAGAAAATAATAAGTAGCTGCGTGTCAAGACAGGCATTATTAAAACAAGAAGGGACTCTGCTGCCTGCATATGGTGACTATCACAAAATAACAAGGCAAGAGTCACCATGCCATTTGAACAGCTTACACTTTTACAAGCCCCATAGCCTCAAACCATCAGTGGAAACCATGATTAACCTCCAAGCACCAATGGAGGTGGCAACCGTTACCCCCACAATCTCTTGTTCACTGTTGTTCATTTTTAGCATATTTTACAGCGTATTCTTAACTGTTGCAAGCTAGGAATAAACTAGTTGAGAACAGCTCAGCTTCTTGCAAACACAAGAAATCATACAGTCCAAGATTCACCATGAAGCATGTTCATTATGATTGCTAATCCCTCCTCCAAAAGCCACAATTCGAGATATTATAATAAAATAAAGCAGACTTGGAGAGAAACAGAAAGACAATGTCTTCTGGCTTTTGTTTTTATTTGTTTTCTGCAACTCATTCTATACAGGCAGAATCTGATTCCAAACTACTTAAAATTCCAACTTGCCTCCATGCTTACGGCTTCGAAGAAATATTCCAAACATGGAGATACAATTCAGTACATTATTTTTTCTTACACTAATCACACTGCAGATGCTGCTAGGCTGTTCAGGACTTTGTGTTCAGGACTGTGTTCAGGTTTTCATCAGGGATATGAAGGTTCATGCAGCAAGCACTTGTTTGCCTGTTTCTTAGAGGAAGGATTCCATGGCTGCGAGGTCAAACATGATCACTGAAGATTGCCATGGTAACTACATATTGATTCATTGAATATCACTTTGTTCTGAAGCCTGCCCAAAGCAGGATGTTGTGCTACCATAATTATGTTTCTTCTCTCTTAGTCTTTAGTGGTTTGTGCAACGGCTAACTGATACTGAATGAAAAGAGAACTAAAGCACAGTGATGTCTCAGTTATGCAAGGAAAAAAGAAAAAAAGGAAGGGGAAGAAAGCCCAGAGAAAGAACAAAAATATCTGAATAAGTCTGATGGGTGCACAATGACCACAGGGGAGAAGAGAAAAAAAGGGGAAAAAAACCTGTTCTGATGTTGACTATGGTGCACTGAGGCAACAATTCACTTCAGAATGACTTGAGCATAAATGTGCTCCTTCCTGATCTGAGCTGAAATAAATGCAGTTATGACATGGTGAATCCATAATCCCAATAGTTGGCTGTGGGAAACATGAGACAACTGTATGTTCTTTGATGCTGCTGGGAGCAGAAATGTCTTTGTAGGAAAGCTGCAACCTAGAGAGATATGTCTATAAAGTCCATGAACAATATAATATTGTCATTCTGACCTCTGCTTATGCAGTATTTGGAGAACTGTGGAGAAAGCATTGATGAAGTCACAGAAGTACCCTGTTAGTATGCACACATTCACAGACATTTACAAATTTCTGTTTATCTTCTTAGGTAAATATGAAAAAAAATCCACACGTGGTAAGATTTCACAATATAAAAGCAGATTTTGATTTCTGGTTTCATTTGGGTTGAGTTGCATAAGCTTCAAAGTAAAAGATGTTAATTCAGTTCGTGTTTGGTATTTACATTAGTATACGTGATTGGAAATTAATCTGTGTAGATCCATGTTATAATATGAAATGTCGATAACACAATCATTAACTGTACCAGATTTCATCAACTATAGGTCAGATTGTTTGTGAGGTAACTGTAACAAATAAATAAAACGTGGAATAAAGCATAGCACTGAGACTGTAATATCTCTGCAATCTTTTTCTATTCCTTTAACCAGAGGGAGATCCTGCTTCTCCCTCCTCCTCATCATCAGCCATATTTTCATTTCAAATTCACGTTCAGCTTGCTAGTAAAAGGTCTCCCTTCCGTGGGGTCTTGTGTTATTCATTCAAAATAGACCAGTTAAAAACGTCTGATATATAGAAAAGGATGATCGCTATGGGATTTTCTTGCTTTCTGATAGGCTCTCAATTCTGCCTTTCATTCTGGAAGTTACTAAATGTCCATCACAGACCAGATAACCAAGCAAAACCTGCCACCACCTCTGAACCTCGGTGACTTGCAAAAGCGCCATCATTTTTTTTTGGAAGAAGAAAATGACCTTCCGGAGGCCACAACCAAATCAGCCTTCACATTATCCCTCCAGCAGCCATCACCCAAACAAACGTGATCTTCCAATCAGTCAGGCACATCGGTCTATTCACTCCTGTCTGTTTTCAGAGCAGGAGAATTCAGTTTTAAGAAACATTATGACAAATTTACTATTTCATTGACATTAACAGGCATCTATATATCTCCATTTTTACTTCAGTGCAGAGTTTATAAAACTGAAATAAAAAATGGAGCATTGCAAGTGGTTCACAAATACTGAGCACTGTAATTTTCTGAACCTCATATAAAAATCAGTAGCTTGCAAAATACACTTAAAATATTAAATATTAAAATTCTGTTATTTAATTATCGTTGCTTGAAAGATGATACTGGTTTTCTGCTAGTGATAGTCAGCAATTTAGTAATTTATCTCTTCTTCACATGTACGCAATAGGAAATATAAGCAAAATTTTTATAACTTTAATGTTTTATCCTCAAAAGCCTGCGTTGACCTCTGTATGATCAGTGAAGCGCAGTGTCACGTCACAGAAAAGAAAGTTATGAACAACTGTAACAGCTATGTTTTAATGTTATCCACTTCCTCATAAGCCTTTTCATTAAATTTATGCCTTTTTTTTTCTCTTCTACTGTCATTTGGTTAGCTGGGTTACTTTTTTTGCTTCTAAAGAGTAGTCTGTTCTATTTTTTAACATTAGTAAAGGGCAATCCAATCATCAGCATCTCTGCTGAATTTCTCCATGAATTATCTATACTTGCATGTGGTATTATATGAATTTGGAGTGAAAATATTCATGTGTGTTGCCAACAAAACCTTTTTTGAGTATTTTGGCAGAGGAGCCACATGGGTACTCTGGAAAAGACAGATACCAGGTTTTATACCCATCTCTCATCTCAATCAAATAAAACACAACTCTGCATCCAAACACACTGCTTTACACTGTTTTATCAGCTCTCAGAAATAAAGCAGAATCAGTCCTGGTCTGTAAGTGGGTGCGAAATATTAGAAATATTGGGAAAACAGTTGCACTGGAAAGAGGATTCCCTGACAGATGCAGGATGCTAGATCTGTTGGTTTTTAACTGACTTCATACGTGCTTGTTATAACTAGAGATCCAACACTGCTGGGTTTAAGGTTCTATTTCATGATTACATTTAAGTACAGGCAACGGCATGTTTTCCCTGTGTGTTCGGCCCTACAGTATATTGAACAGTGTGACCTTGAGGAGGTATGGTGGGGCACCCTGCCTCTCTTCGGTGGAGATGGAGCACCTGGTCCATGCTGGAGCGGCCAAGGCAGGTCTGTGCCTGGCTCTGTACAACTCCCACTTCTTTGCGATGGTAAAGTCTGTAAAGGTGAGGTTTCTTATGTTACTTGATGGGCAGGAGGAAGCTGTGTAAGATAAGTTTGTCTTTCCGTGAGAGCAAAAACCACGAGGGCTTGTGTTTGCTTTACTTGACCTCTCTTCACATCAGAGTAACTTGACCTTTTCAAACACAGAGGAACGTGGATCCAGAACTTCCTTGATTTATTGATATTGCCGCTCAAATGCCTTCCCCTCAGATTTTCTGTGACTACAGGTCTTCACAGCTGAAAACCCCAGAGGGGCTGGGTAGAGTACCAGTGATGAACCTCACTCAAAAGCCATCTGCTGAACTCCTCTGGTTAAGGTATAGCAGGCTGAATTTCCAGGAGGAACTGAGTGGAATGATGGTTTGTGAATGGTGTCAGGATGGCAGAGCTCAGATCACACCTCTCACATCCCCTCCAGCCACTAGGAAAAATGGAACCTATCTTCCTACCGCAAAAGTGTCCTCTCTGGTGATGTCTTGTGTGGGATAAGGTGCTCTGAGAGTTGACAAACAAATACGAGTAATGTCACGTTGACAGAGCACAAGCATTTCTCCACATCTCTCAGCACGATTTGGTCCTATGGGACCAGATAGCAGTTGAGGGAGTGATTTTGAGGTCGCAGCCCCAGTTGCTTGTCCCTCTGAGGCAGCTAATTGTCATTATTGTATTCCTTTGTAAATTAAGCTCTTCACTTTGCCTGGATTGCTTATCTTCTTCAGTACATTTCTTTTTCCATTTGAAATAAGACCTTTAAAATTTCTATAGTTAGTCCTCTGAGAAATATCAGAGAACTGCAGAACTGCATTTGTGCCATGATGAGTGAATACAAAATCTGAGAAATCCTGCATGTAGACCCTTCTTAATACAGAGGTAGGCAGTGGGGAATGATCTGTGATGCCAACATGAATATCAGCCTACATTAGTGTTCACCAACAGCTTCTAATATTTAAAAACTTACGAGGAAATTTTAGAGAGGAAAAATAATGCACAAGCTTACTTGTTTCTGTGCTTGAAAGTATAGATTTTATTCTTTTTTTCATGTGTTGGTAAATAGCTGGGAATTTTCTAGGCCTGATTCTGCTGTTCTCCTGCCATTTAAATTTCATGTGTTCTCACTGAAAGAAGTCTTTCAATAACACAAGAAAAAAAGATTTGCATTCAAAGGTTAAGAAACCGTCTTTGAAAATCCGCTCTGTACTTTTCAGCATAAATGGAACACTGCTGAGGGTCAAGAGCTGAAACTCAGTAATCATTTTGTTCAGAAGCTGGGTGACATGGCAAGAAATAGAAGGTATCATTCTTCCGAAAAACCTGCTCTAAAACATTGGGGAAGAAAAACAACTGCAAGTAAGTCCTGCTTAACAATGAGATATGTTTCTTAAACATCCACGTTTTTTATCTGTAATATTGATCACAGGACTGATTTAGGTCTGGTCTCCACACATTCATCACTCTTGTCTTGCATCTTAAACAGCTGGTTGTACGAATTAGCCTGTAATTGTATTACTACTCACAAACGCTGTCACAGAAAGGATCAAAGAACATATATATGTGAGAGAGAGTCGAAATTATATTTAGGGGTTCTGGTCACTGACCTCAGGGTGCCAGTATTCAGGGTTATGAAAGAGAATCATTTGAGCATAATTTTCAATGTCATTTAGATTTATTTATTTATTTATTTTGCAGAACACTGACCCAGCAATTGACATAGCTTAAGAAAAGGTCAAAGACCCTTCAGAAAGACTTTTGTGTCAATAGCACAAATTCCAGGAGGCAATGCAAACAACCTCTATTCCATTCTGGGGGATAATACAACTACATAACATTTAGGAATGATAGATGATGAGTGGTGAATGGTGGCTGCAAGTGTCAAGAGGTTGTTTTAATCACTGTATGTCTTGATCTGTATTTTTAAAAAATATATTTGTGGACTAATTTTCAAACAAATTATGAAAAAGCAGACCAGCAATCAATGTAAACAACTATAAAAACATAAGGCTGTTCCCATAACTTCTGAAAATATACCTTCCTGCTTTGACAGCCAGATATCTTCCTCAGTACTGTGATTACCATTTATTAGCTCACAATGAACCTGCACCAGTCCATTCAAAACAAACATTTTAGACATAAAAAAATGCTATTTCTATACTTGTAAACCATCTTCAGAAAGAAGTCTTTTCCTCTGTGATTGTTTTGACAGCAGCAGGACGAAATTATGAGATAGAATTAGTATCTACTACTGACCATTTGAACAAAGCAGAAGCTATAAATTCATTCTTATAGGATCAAACAGTTGAGCATGTTTAAAATTTCTGCCATCACCACCAGGAATAATATGTGCTTTGGAAATATTCTATCACATCCCAACTGTTTTATACGAGTAAAATTTACTTATCAATGAATTTACTTATCAAATTTTATAAAAATAAAATCTCCTACTACAAAATTATATATAATCCAAGCTTAAAAAACAGTTTCTACAATATTATTTTCCTACATAATGTTATGGACTTTCACTGAATCACAAATGTGCATCGGCAAACAGGCAGAGCCTCCAAGACTGTTTCTTTGGAGGAATAAAGATAACTAATGAAGGTTATTGCTGTGCTTAATGCAATTTGTTGCTTTTTGAACCTGTAAGTAAATAAAGCCTACGCAGCATTAGCCAGAAATATTTTGATCTTTCAAATGTGAAGGTCAAGAATATAATTAATCTTTTTAGTTAGGTCTTGCTTTGAATAAAAAGACTGCTTACCATAGTTCTAAATTAGATCTTGGTACATATGATAGGCAAAATGCATAAAACTGGAAAAATATAGTTTTCTAATTGCCATCTTGAGATGCAAACTGAAGGTGAGGCAATGCAAAGAGCAGAACAAAGAGGGCTGAGATGACACCGTATTAAATGCAATAATAAAACTGCATCCTGAATTTGCTAATTGGATGCTTTCATGATATGTTGTTGTGAGACACTGACAGATGGCATTGCACTCATGGCAATTAATCCTAGTAGCACTTTTAATATAAGGCGTAAAGGTATATGATTATCCCTATTTCTGCAGTCGTTTCTCTGAAAACTTAGAACAGAAATAGCTATGAGCCTCAGCATGAGGGAAACAAAAATGATCAGCATTCAAACAGTTCTAAATAGCATTTAATTGTTTGTTCCAGGGTAGTAGCTTTTAAGTAAAGTTATTTTGTGACATTTGCTGACAGTGTCTATCTTTTCTTTAACATCTTTAGAAAGGATAGAAATGCATGCTTAAGTTTACATCTTTTTATTGTATCCTATACAAGTGAAACTTGTGAAATTTAAATATTGATAGTGCAAAGTCTGTAAAGAAGCAGCAGGAAAAAACTCCAATAGACCCATGACAGGAAAACCACATTTCTAGTGGTTCTTATTTGTTTCCTCTCTATTTTTAATATCACAAGAGCACATGTGCAGGAGCAGGTGTCTTCTGGGACTGACAGTGATGTAAATTATTAACATTTGACTGCTACTGTGAGTTTCCAGGGAATTTGTGTTTTATGATATACCAAAGCATGAAATGTGTGTTGTTTTATCCTGCTGAAAGAATCTAGGTGAGAACTTTGCTAAAACCCTACTGAACTACTCCATGAGAAAGTATTTTATACTCACTGTGATTTAGATCACCTAAAAATAAACACAAGAAAGTCAAGGTTCAGTGTTGCACATGATGACTTGCCATTTTTGTCTCACTTGGTAGTTAAAATTGGTGGAAAAGTCCAGGTGGTTGGCTTCCACCACATATAAGTCACATACGAAAACAAATTTACACATTGCTATAGTCAGAATAAACATTTTCCTAAGATTACTTTTCATATTTGCCCCTCCTTATGTTTTTTTTACAGGCAATCGATTATTTCAGTCAAAAGTCATAAACTTATGGAAAAAAAACCAAAACGTTATGGAAATTACTGTGCTTAATCAAAAAGTTTGGTTCTCCCACATATTTCCTCAAGGCTTGGGCAAACCCAGGAGCCACTCTGCAAAACAGACACAATAATAATAAAAATAATAATGCTTTCCTGCAGCAGGAGGAGTACTGAGGCAAAAAGTAACTAGGCTGTATGTCCAGTATCTAGAATTAGCTCAGTTAATGCATTTTTTACTTACTGTAATTAAAATAACAAATGTATTTACATTTTATTATGTGAAATTTCTAGGTCAGAGTAGTCTGTGTAACTCAATGAGAAATTCATGTTGACCAATTGCAAATAGATAAAAGAAAAAAAAAAGGTTTTGCTTTTTAAATAGAAGATGTACTTATAACAGATAAAGATTTCTTAAAATAAGAGGCTGCATTATTTTCTCTTTGACACTGTGTACAGTCCCACTGAAGTCTCATGCTGTATGAATCCATACATACAAATCGGATTTCTGGCACAGATTTAAGAGCGCAGGTGGATATAGGATGATAATCATAGAACATAACAGTAACATTGTCTGCCCTTAGAGCATAGGAAAAAAGAAGGAAAAGACATTTTTTTCTTTAGTTTAATAAGGCCCAGAGTCATAAGATTCCAACATTATTCCAACCGCTTAATTTATTGACTAGTGACCAATGCTGAAAGGTCTGAATTATCACTTCTAGATCAAAGCTGTGAAATAATTCTGATAGACAATGAAAGGGGAAGATTGTTTTTAACCTGACCATGAAAAGCATTGTCTCAAATCTGTATTTTCATTTACACTTCTTCAGTCCATTTGAAATGCCAAATACATTGCTTCTTAAAAGGTAACGGATCCTGCACAAAATAAGCAGTGTCCTTTAATACTTTTTTTTTTCTTATTTACACTGCTTCTTCTAGAGGATAGTAGAATTACAGCAGATCAGCAAGGTACTAAACCTTTTTTGATCTCATTCATTGTGAATTCAGGTCACATTTAGGGATTTGCACTAGAAGTCTCTTCTTACCATATTGATTAGTAATGTTTTATGTTCTTCTACATCGTTCTCTATGGCACCTCTGAAAACAATTGCTGTTTTACAAATATCTATACATAATCTATGTGATAATAACAAATGAAGGTACTGTGCAAGCAGCTAGGACAAATCTGCCTGAGAAGCCTGGAGCAGCTGGATTTGGACACAGAGAAGAAAACATCGCCAATTCTGAAACTGAACTGAGATCTCATAGTGCCTACTTAATCTTTGCCACTATTCACTGAATCACAGAATGGTTGGGGTTGGAAGGGACCTCTGGAGATCATCTAGTCCAACCCGCCTGCTAAGGCAGGTTCACCTCAAGGAGATCCCACATGGATCTGTCCAGGAGGGTTTGAATGTCTCAGAGAAGGAGACTCCACAACATCTCTGGGCAGCCTGTTCCAGGGCTCTCTCACCCTCAAAGTAAGGTTTCTCCTCATATTCAGATGGAACCTCCTACACTCCAGTCTGTGCCCATTGCCCCTCATCCTATTGTTGGCCACCACTGAAAAGAGTCTGGTCCCATCCTCTTGACACCCACCCTTGAGATATTTATAAACATTGATGAGATGTCCTCTCAGCCTTCTCTTCTCCAGGCTGAACAGACCCAGCTCTTTCAGTCTCTCCTCATTGGAAAGATGCTCCAGACCCCTAATCATCTTTGTAGCCCAACACTGGACTTTTGTTGGTTATTTTCTGGCCACCACATTGTGTTACGGAAAGCATATGTTTATTTCAACAGTAACTTAGAAAGTAAAGTTATGATAACTATTAGAACCAAACAACACCCTTCAACAGCAAAACTTTACCAGTAGTTTGCTGTGTTGTGCATAGTGACAGGCCCTTGGACTTATAAAACAAAATTACCAACCAATTCTAAAGGTATCATCTTGGATAAACCTGTGAAGAATCTTCATAGCCCCAAAATGTCAATTTATTTGTTTCCTTTCATGTACTTAGTCATTTGTTTGCGATACCTTATTCTACTGAATTAATCTGTGATACATTTGCAACTGTGTCAATTCCACATTTACAGCAACTTTATGGACATAGTGACTTTACAATATCTTATAAACACATTTGGAAACAAATCAGGAAAAGCCAACAAGTGTCTTCTTGATATATACCTGATGCCCCAGAGTCAAATCGTCCTCACCATCCATCTAAATGTGTTCCACTCATATGTAACACATTAACATATCATGTGACTGTGTTATTTATCAAACAAAGCCAAATATCTTCTGCGTCACAGCAAATACTTAAAATTTCCATTGTTCCTACCATCATTGATAAAGCAATGGGCTAACTTTTTCAGAAGCATGGATTTTTATTAACACCAATACAATTACCAAAATAATTTAGACTGTTAATATTACTCATATTGACATTACTAGTTATTTGCCAATAAAAAGAATAACCTTTAGTTCTCACATCCAGCCTCCATCATTAGTAAATGAAGAAAGAGTAACCACTGGAAAAGTACATAATCAAATTTGGAATAGGTGTATTCATTGAAGTAGACACACATTTCGTTTCTGTATTTCCTGCATTTTCTCTTGGGAGTTTCAAGTAAAAGGAAAAAATATATATATAACAAACAAAATCAAAACCAACAACAACAACAAAACACAAAAAAGCCAACAAAAGTAAGGTTATCCAGTTTAAGATTGAAAAAGTTGATCTAAGGTAACCTAATATTTTACAGATAATCAAAACTGCAGCTCTTTACACGCAATCTCTAAATGAAAGCAGTAAATATGTAAAACATTATGCAAACTATTTTAGGGAAAGATTACTCGTAGAAATAAAGAGACGTTTCATATCATGCAGTAAATAAGGAAATAGCAATTCAAATTAAGTGTAACTTGTATGGAGGCGTAACATTATTTGTGGTCATATTGCATTGAAGCCTTTTAATAGTTTACTTGCCCAGGCAGTTAAAAAGGATTTTTTTAAACTTAGGGGTGAGATGTTTTATGAGATGAAGTCTAATGCTGCAGTCCTTCATATATTAATATTACTAAATACTAATAATACTACTACTATGTACAATATTTAAATTAATTTTTATATCAATAAATTACATTATTTTATATCATGCTTTCTATTCATTTTATATTACATAATTTTATATTTATCATATAATAGTTTGGGTTGAAAAGGACCTTCAAAGCTCATCTAGTCCAACCCCCCTGCAATGAACAGGGACATCTTCAACTAGATCAGGTTGTTCAGAGCCCCATCCAGCCTGGCCTTGAATGTTTCCAGGGATGGGGCATCTACCACCTCTCTGGGCAACCTGGGCCAGTGTTTTACCACCCTCATTGTAAAAAATTTCTTCCTCATGTCTAGCCTGAATCTCTCCTCATTTAGTTTAAAACCGCTACCCCTTGTCCTGTCATAAGAGGCCCTGCTAAAAAGTCTGTTCCCATCCTTCTTATGGGCTCCTTTTAAGTACTGTATGAATTACATGTATATGTAATTATATTAAAATACTTATAAACATTGATATTAAATGTTTATATATTAAGATTGAATATGCTAAATATAAAAGACTATAAAGTTCTGGAAGAAGTCTTTGAATTGCATAGGTGCGTAGATGTATGAGGTTTCCCTCATTAGGGGAAACGTTAACAACCTTATCATATGTGAGATTGTGAAATACCTGAAAATATAGTAGTTGTTGCCAAATGCAGTATGAGGAAAGCCCTGATTTGGTTTACTGACTGTTCAACAAGCTGAGGAGGTCTACACAACAGCAAATGACAGAAATGGAACATATGAAATAGTTATGTGCAAAACTGAGGAAAATACTCTGTCACCAATAAAGAAGAGCTTGAAAGAAGTTTCCTATAAATGGTTTAAATATATTTTATTCTGTACATTCCGTTAAAGCTTTCCTTTGTTACATTCACCTATCATCACATATGCTTCCCTGGTAGATATTTGTAATTTTTCTATGTACATTAATGTGCACTAGTACCATCTGATCCTGTAATGATCTATCATTATGCAGTAGGTGTTTGGTTGTGAAGAGTAGCATACATGAGACACATTGCTGACTTTCACTCCCTAAAGAATTCATTGAAGCTGCACAAAACTGCATGAATCCAAACAACATCTTAATGGAGTGGAAATTATATTGCGCTTCCCAGGAATCATAAACTGAAGCAAACAAGGCCTTCACATCTGTGGACTTACTTTTCATGTTCCTGTCAAGGAAAGAAACAGAGATGTGATGTATGGTGAGTGTGGTAACATGGCTCTAGCCTTTTGCATATGTCCTGGTTTCAGCTGGGATAGAGTTAATTTTCTTTGTACTAGCTGGTATAGTGATGTGTCTTGGATTTAGAATGAGAATTATGTTGATAATACAGTGATGTTTTGGCTTTTGCTAAGCAACCTTTATACCAAGTCAGGGTCTTTTCAGGCAGGAGGCTGGAGATACACAAAAGGCTGGGAAAGCTGACCCGTTTGGCTTTGCTTGTACAGGCAGTTTTCACTGTACTTATTAAACTGGCTTTATCTCAACCCACAAATTTTCTCACTTTTACTCTTCTGATTCTCGCCCCCATCCCACTGGGATGGAGCAAGTGAATGGTTGCGTGGTGCTGAGTTGCCAGCTGGGGTTAAACCACGACAACATAGCAGTGGAGTGGGAAAATGTAGGTTCTGCTAATCCAACAATGAAACTCCAGAAAACATAAAGGTAACAGCCCTTGTTGTTACTGATACTTGGTTTTAGTTATGGATCAACTACAGGATGCTTGGGTCTCTAACCCAAGAGATCATGAGAATATACTTATATAAAAAAAAATGTTCATTCAAGTTTTGGACAAATAAGGTCCATCTTGTATTTACAAATATCAGTGCCTCAACTTCATATGTAACTATAACGATCTCAGAATTAGTACAACATAGGCCTTCAGTGAAAAATACGCTTCACAAAGTCTTGCAAAAATTGGAGAATCTCTAATAATTAATGTACTGTTTTCCATTTACAGCAAACATAATAATTTGACAACAGAAAAGTTTCACATGTCAACTCTTGAAAATAGTAGCAGTGCTTAATGTTTAGCATAGGACCCCAGGATTTTCTGTATAATCAGGCTTATATGTCTCATTACATTATATTTCCTAAGCACATATATTGTTGATAGGAAAAGATAAATTACAGCTTGACCGCATAATCAAGATTTATGGGGTCTAGCAAACATACTGACAGAACTGCTGCCTCTATTCTTGGATGTGTCTGAGGTTTTGGAAGCACTTGTTTTACCGTTGCATTCATATATCTCAAAGAATTTACAGCCCACTGTATAAAGATGGTTCCCTGAAGGTTTGGAGAGCTAGTACCTTCGGGAGGCACTGCTTATGCACGCCGTGTGAGAAGTCATTGAATAAAATACAACCACCACAGAGACTGCCATCGGTGAGTTACTGAGCCACGCTTTTTTTCTTTTTCCGTATGCTCTCATAAATCCATTCTTTTCAGCGCAGTAGTCTAAAGGAGGGCTAAAAAGGATGGGCAGTTTGGCATTGCCCAGGGCCTGAGCTGCTCAGGGGTGCAGGGCTGAGGCCTCCTAGTTCCAGAGGGCACCCAGGAGATGCTGTTTGGCAGAGGAACCTACCTCTCAGGCCCTGTCAGTGGCCACGGCTTTCTGCTAATGAGGTATAGGCATCTTATGCTGAGCTTGGGAGGGCACTGAGCTGCCTTAGGAAAGTGTCTCGTCTCACTCTTCCCATTGACTCTTTGGAGCTGAATTACTTGTGTGGTCCATTTTTTTGATGTTATTTTGTCTAAATAGGCACTTCATAATGTTTTATTGGCTAATGACTGTTCACTATCCTCAAATAAACATTTAGTTCAACTGCATATAGTGCTCAGGAAGCTCCTCCCACCCCATAAAATACAAACCCCAGCCCTGTTGGTGGTGATGGAGTGGTGTGTGCACCGAGGTTGTATTTTGCTAGACTGTCTAGCTTTCTATGGAGAAGGGATAATTGATTAAGGTCCTGGGGCTATCCCAAGTGTTAGAGAGAATCCTGATTAATGAGCAGCTTACTAAAAAAATAGACTCTTCCTTAGGAGCTGTCAGGCCCTGAAGAATTGTGCCAGCACTCCCTAGTTGTGCCCTCCACACCTCAGTGAGCCCAAATTGTTCAATTACTCTTACAGCTTTTTGGAGGCACGGGAGGCTTTTTTATCTTCCACAGTGGATCTGTCAAGATGTTTGTCTGTCAAAAAAAAAAAAAAAGGGGGGGGCCTTTCCCTATCCCTATTTATTGTTTTGTTTTGTTTTGTTTTGAGATATATAAGAAATGGCCTTCCTATCCATTTTGGGTCATAGCCACTGGCTGTGTGTTGAGCACGGGCTTTGCTAAGGAGCCCACATCCAGAGTCTCATATGGGTGTCCAGCTAAGCTTACCTGGAACAAGCAGTTTTTCTTTCACGTAGTTTCTCCAGTCTGGTAGAAGGTGACATGATAGCCATTTACCCCTCACGATAGGCTATAACAATGCCAAGCCTGCTTTCATCTGTATTAGCTGGCAGAACGTCTTTGGGGTGATTTTATTGGTGAGGAACAGGTGACCTCTAATGTAATCCATTGCTTCTAGCATGCCCCTGTGCTAAGGTATGGAGTTGGCTAAAGCCAAAATTTTCCTAGGGCCAAGGAAAATCCTAATGTCCTTCAGGATTTTAGGACTCATTGCAGAGGTCATTGCACAGGCTGGAGACAAGCCAGAGCTTTATGGGACTTCTCTATATCAGCAGTGGTCATCCTTTATGACCGTACTAGTCCTGTGTCAAAAATCTGCCCGTGGCCAAGGTTCAAAACGTAAAACACCATTCCTCGGATAATGGAAAGGAACTGCTGTGGGATGATGCTCATCCAGAGATTCACAGTATTGCAAGCCTACCCTGTCCTGTGGTGCAGCATGGAAACAGGAAGACTAACAAAACATACTGCTTTGGCCTTCATGTCTCTCAGAATAGGAGTGATTGCCTGCTAACACAGTGAAATGATAACTGTCAAGTGTATATAGTCTATACCACTGAGATTGCATAGTAACTACTGAGTTTGGATGTTGACTGCTAGCTTTTAAAAAAATTAAATATGGGGTAGTGCAACTAGCCCAGGCTATTGCCTTCTGAATTTTTTTTTTTAAAAAAAAAAGGTAGAAATTCAAGATTCATTAGATTTTGGAGTCTATTTCAACTGCTGTTTCCTCGTTTAGCCACTCAACAGGGGTGCTGGCCCAAGACTTCCTTCTGAAATTAATGGCTTATGTCCATAGACTTCAGAAGATGAAAAATTTATTTGCCTCTGTGACTGAGCACTCAATTCAACTCTCAGTTACACCTGTGCAATTCAATTAGCACAGAGATAATCAAGGGGGGAAAAAAAAAAAAGCATCAATACCTCTACAACTTTTGCTCTTTTTGCTTTTAGTATACTTCTACATTGGGGAAATGAAACCCATGTAAACATTAACTGTTTCAAGGTATGCAGTACTCTGAATACATGGTATTTCTACAACAGACAGTGGATTTTTCCCAGATTTTTAAGAATTTCTAAGCTATATGAATATATGTATTCACTATGCTGTGAAGGCAGCTCAAACCAGTTTCTGTAAGATAATCTTCATAACCACCCAAAGGAATCAATTAACAATTCCAGTGTCTTCTTGCATTTTCAGTGTACTTTGTAATAAAGAAAAATCTAAGGTCAGAAGAAGAGTGAGTCTCAACTCACAAATATCCACAGTATATTGAAAAATACGTTTAGTATCCAGGATCTTTCCTGTTCAAATTGGCTTTTTTCAATATCCAGTATCTCAGTCACTGGTGAGCCTAGTCATTTCATGCAGAGGTCAGACTGTTCAACTGTCTACACATCTTTACAACACTGGAAGGTTTTTGGTTTTTATTTAAAGAAAAAATAAGTGAGAGTTAATATATACAGGCAATATACTCATGATACTACATTTGAAGAAAAATAATGCAATAATGTTAAATTTTTCAGAGGCATCAACATTAACACATCGTTCTATGATAAGAGTAGTAAAATATGCTCCTTATCCTGGTACAAAATATATGTTTTCCATTTCATCCTACAACTTTGTGATTAAAGTAATGGTCTCAGGATGCCTGGATGCCTCTAAATTTAATCTTAGTTGACTTTTAGCTGTCTGCTTCTCCTTTTCTCCTGCCCTTTTTTTTTTTTTTGTTAGGTAACCAAATTTATAACCAAACAAGATTGTTTATTTGGACCTCATATTGGCTCTGAACACAAGGGAGGAAAAACACCCTTGAATACTGAGTCAGCACTCTCTCATGTAGAATCAAAGAATCCTAAAAATGCTGTTTCATAAGAGGAAACTAAATTATTTTTAAGCTACCACCCACAATTAAATTATACAGTTCAACCAACAAGGTTAAAAGAATAGCAAAACAAAGAAACTGTGTATGCTTTTCACTGTCTGCATTTTCCATCAAACCATAATAATTATGTAGCCTTGTGAACACAGTTAATATAACCTCTGTTGGGAAGCTGTACTCCATGGCCGTGGACTGCCATTGCTCTATAATAAAACGTTAGATGCATCACTTGATATTAGAAAGCAATAATTGTATCAGCACATTTGAGGTTTTTTTCCCTTCATAAAGCTACATTTCTTTAAAGGATTATACTGACAGACAACACGCTCAACTTTTTAAAGAAGCGATATAATTATCTTCCTCCCACCCCACTGCTGCTTGTTTCTCTTATCTCTGGGTTGATCTAAGAAATAAGAGCAGTGAAAACATTTGCTCTAAGTTAGCACAATGGCAGCAGAGGCAAAACTGCTGCCTTGATTTAGTGGGTCAGGCGGGTCCCTGCGGATGCAGGAACCCCAGGCATGCAGCCCTGTTGCTAGGGAACCATATCGATCCTTTCCAGCATCTTCACTGACACCCTCTCTGCTCCACTGTGATTGAACATCATCCTTTACAGGAGTGGGACAGTTAGAAGCTTTGGCTCGGCTTTAATATTTATGAAGTAAACGTTTTAACCATTGAAGCTTTAAATGTCTAATGCTGTTTTCTTTTTCCAGAGCAGTAGCTTACCTTTGGGAATATCTCGATCACTCTAGTAGGACAAATTACTTCACGTTGGAAGCAGATAGCTTATTTTCTCTGAGATAAATGCAACTGTATGGGGTTTAACATGCTCACAAAAATAATTAAAGTATATTTTTTCTCTTTCACTTTAATTCTCTTACTATTTCACGATAATTTACATTCGAAGTATATAATGCTACAGGTTTAACTGAAAATCGCCAAAATCAGACTGAAAGACTGAACAAGATATTTTGAATATTTTTATATAGGCTAAAAGAAATAAGGCATATATATAAAAATGTAGCATGTACACACAGAGAATGTTATTATGTAGGAAGTGGCAGCACAGTCCAGTGGGGCAGTGTGGGATATGCCCACTACCCTTACCCAACGGCGTGAGAATTGCAGGTTATGTGTCTTTAGCCAGCAAACGTGGAGGTTTGTCTCTGTGGGTATGCAAAGGGAGCTTTTAACGTCAAGCTTTTTAAGAAGGTTTTACAATGGGTCCCCTCAGCCGGTGCTGCAGCCCCCACCACTCTGGTCAGCACCTGCACTACCTGACTTGTAGCTTTGTTCCCACATGTCTGGCCCCTGTGCAGCCTGGAGGCACCGAGCTCAGGGTGTTGGTCCTTGCTGGGGGAAGCCTGGGCCACACAGATACCTCAGCTGTTGCAGGCACTGCACAAACATAATATATCAAACAGTATAATTGAAGGAGATAGAGCACCTGAGCCCTGTCCCAATTCCCAGAGAATACGTATTTATAGAAAGGTGATGCCATGAAGCTTCATGGATTAGGAGGGTTATCAGATGGTACGAAGTCAAAGTGAGACAATAACTTTCCATACCACCTGTCCTACAGTAGCGAGCAGAAGCTGAAGACCTGATAGTTTTCCAGGTTATATATGGAAAATTCTCCACCTGAATTTTAAAAGTCACCATTAAAAGTGAATAAAAGCTGTATACTTGAACTCCCATTGATTTTACTTCTATATAAAAATCAATAATTGAAAATGTGTGTGAGATGATTAAGCTCTTGGAATCCTTCTTATAAGCACTCAATGCTGTCAGGAAATGTCTAGCAATAGCCTTAGAAATTGAAATAATCGCTTTAATCAGACACCAGATGACCAATACAGACCTGCATGACAGATCCCACTGTGACCCAAGGGAAGTAGAAGTAGCATAAGGAGAAGGTACCCTCTGTGAGCAGGAGCAATTTATCAGATGAGCTACGGGGACAGTAGCTCCCTAATAGCGTTTTCCGGGGTGTTACATACTCTAGTCACATGACAGAAAATGCTGCTTTGTGCTGTTTTGCTGTCCTCCTAATTTTTGGGAAGGCCACATCCGGCCCTGCAATCCAGTCCTGTCTATTAGGAAGCGCACAGTGACAGCATCCCCCACTGAAGCCCCTGGACAGCAACGCAGAAAGTCAGGCTTATGGAAGATGCCACGCTTCCCTGCAAGGCAGCCAGCAGCTCACATTGCTTTAGCACATGCAAAAATAGTGTGCACAATTGAGTCTGGCTTATATCTATATATTTAATCTAAATCATGCTGTGTATCCTATAGTTAACTAAATTTCTCTGATGGAAGTACAAAATTAATTAACACAAGAGTGAATTTATTTTAAAATTAAAATAGAAATATTCAATCTTGTGCTTTGTAAAGGATGTCAGCAAGTTCTAGGGGATCTGTTTTCAGTCCTTCTACAGCCTTTCTTCATCTAAAATACATTCTCATTCTTCCCCATTTCAAAGCTAATCTTCTCCCACTCACTCTAATATTCAGTGTTACTACATTAGAGGCCATGAATTAGGAAAATGGCTGTTAACACAGGATTGAAGTTCTTTTTTCTTATGCCTTGTTATATCATTTTCTATAGCATAGAACATAATAGTCTTCAAAAAGACTCTTCTGACTAAACTGCTGCTACCTCTCAAACCAGCTTTCTTTCCTAATACAGCAATGACATGATAATAGCATAATACCTCAGGCCATTAAGTCTATTGAAAGTAAATTATTACCATCAGACATGATAAAACCTAGTTGGATGCATTAACAACCTTACATTCTGTCTTGATAACACTACTAAAATAGCGATTGCCTCTGTTTAGCCTTGCATAATATTTGTTATCTATTTCTTCTTGAAATGCAAACAGCCTGCCTGAGTCACTGCTCACAAAACATTTAAAGAGAAAGGCAGTGGTACGATACTTTGGGTCCTGATCTAAAGTTTGGTGAACTCAATGGGGAGCCTGCTATTAGCTGCAATGTCTTCAGGTCTTTACATGCTATCCCACGTAGTTAACAACATAGACATTAACAACTCTACTTCCCCTAAAAGCTGCTGATTTATACATAAATTTTATATATATATACATGTATATACATGTGTGCAGGTATTATCCATACACACACACACACATTTGTTTTTCTTATTATTCCATGGATAACATGAATTCCCATTAATCCTCTGACAACTAAAAAGTGCTTAGCCACTGGGGTTTTAAAAATTTTTCTAGTGAGTTATTTAGCCAAATGTTATAAAAAAGGTTGTTACAACTATCTAAGAAACGTATACAAGGCTGGAAGACTTCCAGCGAGACTTTCGTTGCTGAGAATTTTGCCTTTCTTTTTTAACTTGAGGTGGGTATAAGTGAGCAAAGTTATTGCATTTTCTACAAGTGTCTGTCAGTTTCCTAGCATTTTTTAAAGTCTGTTTTCAGAGCAGAATATGTAAGTTTTCTGACACTTATCTAAGTAGTATCATTTACTTGTAGAAACATAAAAAGCCATAACAAAAAATAACTTCAGAATTCGATTTTCACTAAGACTCTGGACCAAGGAATGGGAGACTTGTCTCTGATGTGTCAATCTAGGCACCACTGCACATGAGATAGAGAAGTAACACTAAATAAGACCACCCTCAGCAGCTGTGAACTCTGTTTCCCAGGCACAATTAGTTAAGCAAATGGTAACAGCATAGTCTGTGGACATTTACCCACCAGTAGATTTGAGAAGACCCACAGCTACTTGTGGAGGTTGGTAAACGCATCTTAGCAAACAAGTCTAGGTCACACTTGGCTCTGGCTGCCACAAAAACTGCGGTCACAGATACCTGCCACCCTGCCAGGGTCACACTCTCAGTGCGCGTGTAATAAAAGGCAGTTTTCCCGCCTCAAATACTGTGTCAGACTTTGCAGCTGTCCCTGTAAGTAAATAGATTCTTTCTTGATCAAAGCAATTAACTGAGCTGTTCTCCACATCCCTGTCTGCTACTTTATTCTTATTCAAAGCTGTATGGCTTCACTTGGGAAGTCAGTCTCAAATGCATTGCAGAGTGATGATGCTCACTGCTTAGCATTCCGCTCTGAAGCCTCTCAGAGTGGAAATGTGAAGGTATCTGGCTGCCTGTCAAAAATGCTGGCCTGGATGAATTGCAACTGTATGGTAAATGAGACCAAAAGCTTCTACCAAGGGTTTACAGGCTCTGGGCAAACATGTTCACTCATAGTCATTACATCTGACAGCTTGTAGCCCTCAAGTGATCCCTGTGATTCTTAACAAAACTTCAACTTATTTAATCTCAATGAGTTTAGCTATGTTAAATCTTTCTCAGGAAGACAGGCTTTTTCTTTTTTTCTTTTCTTTTTTTTTTCTTTTTTTTTTTTTTTAGTGCATTTAGTGGGAGAAGGCAGTGGCAGCAATTCAACCTCTCACATGTGGTTTTCCTTGATCAAGTAACTAACTTTCTTTCCTTTCCTTTTCCCTCCAAATGCTATATTGTAGTAGCCACACAGAGGATCAGAAGTAATACATCACCTGCAGCTTCCTGCAGCTATGACGCTGGGTAGAAGTTCAAGTTAAGCAGTGTGTGGGCAGAGGGAACAGTCAGCACCGGCAGTAAGCGCGTTTGACAGCAAAAACATTACATGGGTCAGGCTTTAAATCTCTACTCATGTTTTCTACCATTTTACACATTTGCGGAGGACTCTGATTTTAAGCAGTCAGAGTTACCACCCACGAAGTATCGTTAACGTAGTTATTGATTTTGTCATTTGCCCGCTGGTAGGTTCAACATATTCTTATTAGTTCTTTTGTGTATGGAATGAGTTGGGGTTTGCACACCACAAATGCACTTCAGGTATTCCTTTATTCTACTCATGACTAAGTACACAGGGAACTTAGTAGTATTGGGATATTAAAGGTTGAAGATGAGCATCTTGTAAGAATGTCCTATGTGTCCAAACAATCACTGGTAAAAGCTTTTGCAAGCCATTTAAGGTGACATTGACCCCAATTTTCTGACAAATTGGAAACATTCCATGCAACTTAATAAGAGAAAAAGGGGGAAAACGAATTGACATAGAAAGGTCAAAGCCATGTAAATTGATGTTGTCATGATGGGAAATAACTTCATGGCTGAAAAAGAAATTAGGCAGGTTATTGCAGATATTAATATTAAAAAAGCATGCTGTTAACATTAACATCTGATTTGCCTAATATAGAGTTCATTACTGTGCAAAATTTCATCTAAATCATTTTCTTATTAATGCTCACCCAATACCAAATAACTCTGCAGCACTTGCCTCAGACATCTCTATGAATACTGAGGAAATTTATTATACTTGGTCCTGTTGTAATGAAGCTCCAGTGGACTCGTAATGATCAGGTACTTAGAATAAGCAGTGAGCATTGAGAAGACTCTTCTTTCTGCTTTTGTGAGCACAGTAAAACATCACAGGCACACTAGGGAGCTCAAAACTAGACAGACTGGGAAAAAAAAAACAAAAACAACAAAACAGCTACTTATTCTAGTTGTAAAGAGATACAATTGTGAATATGTGCAAAATTGCTAATTTGAATTCATCTCACTGGTCCAAAGGATTATACCAGGACTGATTTGGTATACCAACTATTCAGCCAGTGTTTAGCTGGGGACAGGGTAGCCTGTTGACCATTCAACATGCTGGACTGCATCCCAAACCAGGGGACTAGAAAATTTTCAGAATTCCCTCCCTCACTTGGCTTTTTCATTTCAAAACACTTGCCAATGGAAAAAAAAAAATCTATAATTTGAACTCTAAGAAATAAAGCAATTAGTGCCTCACCAGAAGAACAGAGGCATGTGATAACAAAATGTGTAATATCCAGACACTGATAGCAGTCTTTAGAAGATGTTATTCTTGACAGAACTTCCTGGGGAAACATCACTAGAGATTGATTCAACCCTTATTATCGGAAAGTCTGTGTTGTAATTAACACATGAGAAAACATGCATACGTCATTGTGTAAGAAAACTATTACAGCACCTTTCTCTTAGCACGCGTCATAATTATTGGAAGCTGTATCATTAGAAACCATATATTGCCTATACTAAAAGAAAGGCAGATAGAAACACGCATTTTTTACTGTGGTGTTTTCTAATTTTGGTGTTCAGCTGACTGCACTGCATTCCAAATATAATATTTGTTTCCAATTTAATTTATTCAATATTTTATAACAGCAAATCTCAATGTCACAGTCAGTGGCTGAAACCGCTTCTATAATGTGACACACAATATGTCACAGGTGAGAATCTGTGTACTGAGGACGCACCCTGGGCCATTTAAAATGCTGGTCACAGCGAATACTGATGTATGTGATAATACTGGTATCCATAGAAACCAGTCAGAGCTTACCTTCATAATATTTTTTAACAAAACTAGATTCCAAAGGGTGATTTTTTTCTCGGACTTGGAGAGCACAGCATGTTATAGTATCTAGCAAATTATCCATTGGATGTTTTAAAAGCAATTCAGTCTTGAAATGCCTGGCAGGTGTTGCACAACACTAATTTCTGAACACAAAAGACGAGGTGTATTATTAACACGTGCTAAAGTCTCCAAAACCTCCCTGGGGGATGCAGAAAACGTGAGGAGCAGAATCAGAGCGCAGCATGGGCTGTACCAAGAGGGGGCAGGTCTGCCACTACCAGCTGCTTCTCATTTCCAACCACTCCTGGAGGGACCAAACGGTTGGATAGGATGTGCAAAGCAACGGGGAAGAGAGGCAGCCAGGCAGCTGGGGAACGTGTGCAGGGTAGAAAATAAAGGGTGGAGTCCTGGCTCTTCTAAAGGCAAGATGCAAGGTAGGATTTGATGTTTGGAGCCTGGAAACAGGGCAGACAGAAGCTCTTGGTGAATAGGGGTTTTGCTCTGAAACTTGCGGCATGGAAAGTGAAGTTTTCTACGAGAAAATAGTAATTTAGAAGATGCCTTTCATAGGAAGCAAAAATACTTTTAAAAGCTTTCTGACAGGACTTTAAAATCAGGTACTGAAAAATGAAAATAAGACCTCCCCAGGCAGAAGATAGCTAGCTGACTGGTAGGGGTCCCTGGGCAGGTGTGTTGTCCAACCTGAGTTCTCGGATGATGAAGACTTGGCAGTTCCCTTGGCTGCAAAAAGTAAGCAGGGAGATATGACCTAGCACACATTTGTAGATCAGGTTAAATATAAGCCCTGTAGCTGTGGGAAGTGCAGAGAGGGAGAAAAACCTCCCCTTCCTATAGCACGGAGCCAGCTCCTGCCTTGGCCCTGGTCCGTGAGGCAGCACACCTCAGTCTGGCTGGCCCCATGAGAAGCTCTGAGCCAGCTCTGCAGGGAGCAGGAAAAGCAAGGGAAAAGATGTCAAATGCACAGAAAGGCAAAATAAAATGAAGAACAAAAGCAGAGTATAAGACATTTTCCACCGCTTTGAGAGGACAAGACACCTACCAGAGGGTTATAAAAACCATTTAGCTGTGATATGACCTAATGGATTTACCTATTGACAGTTCTTGTCAGTTCCTACTGAGTTATTGCATTTTTCAAAGTTAAGATGGCAGATGAGTTTGAAAAGACTGGCTTATCTCTGAGTTGCTGGGCTCTACACAGGTTTGGGTTTATGGCATGGGAAAATCTGAAAACATCCCCCCAGTACAGCAATGAACTCGCATTACATGCTGGTTTGTTAGCAGCTTTATTTAGAGAAGAGTTAGAGCTGGAGCCACTGCAAAGGCTTGAGAAACTCAAACCTCTGTCTAAACCTCTTACTGAATTGAAATCAAGAGTTCCCTGAAAAACATGGAGATTACTTATGACACCCCGGTGAACAGGAAAATGAACGCAAGATAGAAGTATTTGTAAGAGCAAAATCAAATCGCATAATGCATGTAAAAATGATATTGACTATTTTGAATCCAAAGACCCTGTCAGAGAAATGTGTAAAAAACCAGTGAAGCCTTTTCTAGACTGTACCGTGAGTAGACAGAGGTATGAGGCTGCATTACCACTCTCCTATCCGATGCAACGTGGTAAATACAGTATCTTCTATCCTGCAAAGTACAAAATCCAATTATTTAGGCTTGTAGAGGACGGACGGCAGCATGTATAATTCAAGCCAAAACAAATACAATATTTTAGCTTTAACTACTGGTCTGTGAACACACAGATCTGTTTCATCTAGAGGAAGACTCTAAATATTGTGGATTATCAAAGAAATTATTGTGTTTTCTTGCAGTATGGACCTTGCATAATACACAGAGCTACAATTTACTGTGGCCGCTGTCAGCCAGATCTGCTTGGCTCATTCACAAATGAAAAATACTCTGGAATTATCAAGAGAGTCATCTTAAGCAACAACAACTATTGAATGGAAAGAAGACCAAAAAAGTGTGTGATTTCAATAGATATGTGAATAATGAGAACTGAATTTAGCCATTGAACAGCGATAAACAAATCTTCCCAAGGACTTGACATGCAGTTTTGCAGTTCGACTGTTGAAGATGCAGCATTTATCAAGAAGAGCTGAAACCAGTGTTTGCCAGTTATAACAGTACGACAGTATATAGAAATAAGATTAATTTCTTTCACTCCTTGAGATTTCGGTACATTCAGGTTTGCCCGTGAATGTTCGCTTTGATACAATTTCCCAGTCCCATGAATTGTGCTTTGGTAAGAGCATATGACCTCTCTAACAAGTGTTTCACCTTACTGGACTTCTGTGGGCAAGTTAACAAAAAATAATATCAGTGAGGGCCTGAATTCACCCTTGTCACCCTTGCCACATTTTTCATGACTTTCCATGCCAGAGAAAAACCCTTAGGAACATCAGATACCTGCCATGCTAGTCAGAAAATAACACCACTAGATGAAAATATCACTTCCTTGTAGTGTACAGGGCATCCACAGTGCTAATTTCAATTCACCATCAAATTTAGATGGGGACCAACCAACATGCTGCGAAGTTTGACTGGATCCGTATTTGAAACAGATCAAGGTTCAAATTTCATAGTACAGTAAACAGCAGTTAAGCTGCAAAGAGATGATATATTACAATGCAGGTTTCCTCATAACCCAAATATAAAGCTGACTTACTACAAGATTATTTCTAAGCAAATTAAGAACCAGTTTTTTACCGTCTGGTTGGCAGTTGTACAACACTTACATGACAAGATAGCTGTCTGATCTCTAATTAAATCAGCAGATTTGTGACATTATAACTGTTCTTTCAAAAATTCTAGTGCGTGGAGAGGACAGGAAAAGAAACAGCAATGAATTTCATTAGATTTTCCATCTAGACACTGAAATCATTCACTAGTAAGATAGTAGTTTGCCTCTAATAAAATGAATAAATAACAGATGTCATCAAGATACCTGGGACAGTCCTGCAAAGACAGTGGAAAGGCAAAAGCTTGAATAGCATTTATATTCCTGAAAGAACTACCTTACCATTGAATTGCTATGAAAATATGACTCATGATAACCAAAAGCACAGATGACTAACTTACAGTTCCAAGAATATGTCCTCTGCTGTTAAATATCAATCACAAAGTGCAGCATAGCCATTAATATTTAAGACCGTCACCACTGGGAAACAGAGAGACACTTGAATACCCTTGTTTAAAATTTATTGTCACATTCAAAAAGATAAATGAGTTATTTTCTGAAGTTTCATTTCATGGAGTTGTTTTGATTGTCTTCTGAAGTGCACAAAATAATGCACTCTAAGACATTCTGATGCTATGAAAGCAAAAAGATCTACTCTTATGAAAGAGCTTTTTTGTCCCCCTCTGTGCCAACATGCTGTAACCAAATTCATAACACCTTTGAATCCAGTGCAGGATGAAACATCTCAATGTATCACTGTGGTCACTCTTCCCATGTTCCCAGATTTCACTTGTCCCCATGAATAAGAATCCTTTCCATTGCTCACTGAAAGTGTCTTAATGGGTGGTCCCAACTTCTGGCCTTTCCTGTGTTATTCAACATGAGCTTATTCCCGTTGCATGCATGATGCAATTGAAATAAAGCTGTAGGTTAACTACAAAATTGTACAGGTTTGATTTTTTTTCTGTTAATTGGGTGTTACTTTCATAAAGTAACACCACTTTTCCAGCTGCACCTCTTTTCTGAGAAACTTATTTAACGCAGAGAGCTTTTAATGACTTTCTGTGGCAAATGTTAATCAAGTTTATTGAGAAATTACAGAAGGAGAGGAATTATTCAGAAGCTATGTCATTTAAGTATTATCATATTATTGATTTACAGGGACTCTCAGAAAGGAGACCAAGAAAACTGGGGAATTCAAAACTTACTGAGGAGTAAGCAAAATCTAAAGAGCCTATGGCTGGGTGAAAGTACAATAACAGATACTTAAAAGGTCACAATTCAGTAGCATTATGCTGAACTTGAAAATTAATAATCTATATTGATTTTGAATCACAAAATAAAACTCAGCACAGATCCTTCCTTAATACAGAAATGTGACATATCTCTTAAAAGTGCAATTTAGACTGCATTTAGATCTACATTTGAGAATTTGAATTGGATTTTAATGTGCACAGGCCTTTCTATCATGAATCAGACTCTGATTTCAGAAGATTGCGAAAAGCTGTTATAGGGCAACAGGTGAAGTGGCTGAGTAAGAAAGAGGGCTTATCCAGAAGAAAACAATGTGCTCTAATGACTATAAATCACAATAAAGAGGTTGAGACAACTGTCTTCCTTACATGTGGTTTAGCATAGAGATGGGGTAACTAAATACTAAAGAAAAGGAAAAGCCTACTTTGCTTTTTTATGAAGAAGTGTGTGAATCCTGGGAGCTTCAGTGGTGTTAAAAGCACATTAGAAACAAAATGAAAATACCACCCACATATATCATAAAGCTAGACTGGATAATACATTGACTCTAAGCACAGCATTTAAAACTAACTTTTTGACATCTTCTGTCAGATGCAAATAAATTATGTATAAAAGTGCCAATTATTCGTTACGAAAGAATTAACAGAAAAATGTACTTATACATTTAGCTGGGACCAACTTGTGTACACTCTTTCTCTTCTCTTGCCTCCTGGAATTTGTTGCAGACTTCTCAGGCCATTGTATTATATTCCTTCCCTCCACCCACAAGTTCAACTTTCTCTTTTTTACAAGCTGTAGTAGCTCATTTTATTGTATATATAATCAATTAGTGTCCTTGGAATTCCCATCATTTCACCAAGATTTTTTTTTCCCAGCTTCTCCTGCAGTCTGTTCTCTGGCATTTCAGCAAGTGTTACTGTCAAACACCTTATTAGTATGCTCACAGGTAACATAACAGAGCATTAGTATTAATTAGCCTATACTACTCAGTTTTCTTGTCAAATGAGCTGTGTTACCGCTTCTGGCAAATCTCTTTTTTCTTGTATCTAAAGCAGTAGATGTAATCCCATCATAGTGTGGCTGGTGCATTCTGTACAACATCACTAGGACACTGTACGTTTAATGGTATGTCTCCATCTTTGGCAGAAAGACGTATCTGGTTTTGTGGTTGCTAGGGTCTAACTTGTTTGCCTATGAAGTATGGTGCAGATTTTACACAGTTCTAAGTAAATGCAACCAGCAATTTCAAACCTTCTTAATCAGGAAGAAAATATGTCTGCTGTGTTGTGCTAGTCACAGCTGTACTACTACTTTTTGCAAAATGTTTTATTTGACCCACTTTTGTTGTTACAATCCAATTGGGGTTAAATAAGCTTTACACCGAGTTAGAGGATACCACTCAAATGGCAGATAGACTTTATGTATAATTCTCACATTAACACACGTTACATGTAGAATTCATGGGCACAAATAAATTGGGGATCAGGAGAAACAATTTATGTGCTGGATTCCAACAGCAGAAACAGTCCAATTCAGTCTATGAGAGGAACTTTTCTAGAATAAATAAAAGCATTATTCAGATTTTCACTGAGCATGTTATCTCTGAACCTGAAAAACTAAATCGAAAAACTTCATAAACATTTTCTTTCTCATTTACCAAACAGTCAGCAACCCCTGGGAAACTGGAAAATCTGAGCAACTATATATAGAGAAAGAGTGAAGAGAAAGAGAGAGAGAGAAGTACACATCTAAGACTCTACTCCTGGGTGCAGTTAGACTCAGAAAGACATCTTTATCCCTCCCACGTGTTCTTCAGTCTTGAGAATTCCATGTTACAAAGTCCAGTTTGGATGTGCACCTAACCTGCTACCCAGTCCAAGATTGTCAGTATCAAGAAAACTATAGATCACATTGTTCTTTGCTGCAAAATCTGTTCTGCTCACTGCAGATATTAGTCTTGTGACATCATTACCCGTCTGCCCTGGCTGCACATGACATCATCTTCGGGCTACTACTTATCCCATCGAATTCCATTCATGAAATCACTGCACACAGGACTCAGATTTTCATATGCGGGAAAAAGAAAATAAATTATATTTTGCACAGTTCTATTTCATAAAGTCTTCTGTAGTTTCTACTGTTCTTGATCTATAAGACTCAAGTTTAAACTTGTCTTTGTTCCATGTAAATCCTGGGGTTTATGATGCTTTGAAATAATCGGATGACTCATTTATTGCAGACTATGTCTCCCATAATATTTTTATCTGTTTTTAGTACAGTAGTAGTAAAAGTCTATTCCTCCTATAAATGTAAACAAATTATAATTAAAGCAATTTAAAAAAAAAGTCCTAATTTATGAACTTAAGACTGGTCATGGGTTTTTTTATCTTCTAGTGATTTCCCAGGCCATATTCTAGGCTTCCCTGCTCAGACAAGAATTTGGACTTTAGGCAACCAGAGAAATTAATATATTTATTATCTATGTTATTCAGTGCAATCCTTGCACAGTGCCTTGATAAAACATCTTGGCAAAAGATTTGTCATGCGAAAATTCCTTTGACTATCTTCTCCTGCCTTTGGATGTGCTAGAACTTTCTGCTTAGAGCTGCAATGACACATACTGCCCTCTGAGATATTTTGGAGATAAAAGTATGTATTTGCTCTTGTAACTGCAGGCCATAACCCGCTCTGACACTCAAATGAAGAAGAACAGCCTGTCTGGAACGGCTTTCTCAACAAATGTGGCAGCAAGCCATCCATCTCCTCCTGTCAACAACTGTCACATTTCATCCCACAGAGGCAGGGATGGCAACAGAGAGGCCCCAAAAGCTTCAGCAAGTGAATTGAGTTGGGTGTGTGGGAGAGCAAGGCCCACTGCACTCTGCATTGCCAAACACACACACGGTCCCCCTTGTATTTCCTTGAGGAGTGTATCTTGCAGTTAATGTTGTACTGAGCTGCCTGGGGCATGTTGTCAGTGTCAGGGCTGTTATTTCAATCTCTCTGGACTCAGGCAAGTGACACCCCATCTATTATGTTTGATTCAGGTTTTCAAACATTTCTTTGAAAAATGAACAGTGGAAATATGCTTCTTTTTAATTAAAACACGGATTACTTATTTAATCTTAATGATAGGCTCATATGTTTTAGAAGGCATACACTACTACAGTCTAATACTGTTATAAATATTCAGTACCTAGAAACATTTGCTCTTCAATTTCCTTTTACTTACCCATTTACAAGAATTTGTAATCAAGTGTCTCTGGAATCTTCCTTCTCGTAAGAGTATAATCTGGGCCTTTTCCAGGTGCATGGATTAATTGAGTCTGTGTAAAGTCCACTACAGATGTCTTATTTTGTGGTTGCAAAGGCAGGAATAATAATAGTAAGGTGCAGTTATGGAAAGAGCACAACATACTGATTGCAGGTAAAGCATGAAGAATGTTGGCAACTAATTGCTATCACTGAGGGAACATTGCAGTTGCATTCTATTAACTCTCATAAATCTGTCATTACTTACTGAATAATGGCTAAAGAAGTGTAAGGCAGGAAATGAGGAGGACATATAAAGTAGCAGCATACAAAAGACACCAAAAACTGTGTCTCCGTACTAATCTTTGGACCTGTATACTTGCTACAGAAAAAGTGGCAGGAGGACACCTTCAGTGGCCAGCATGGGAACATGACTTCAAGTGGGTTCTAGCTATGGTCTGATTAAGTGCTGTTATTAATATCAATCATACCTCCAGGTGTACATTACCCCATGTTTTTTGTGATGTCTTGTGTAACTACGATTCACTCCTTCCATTTGCTCCAGAACTGTCTCTAAAACTTCTTGTGACTTTCTGGCAGAAGCACACGAAGTTACAGAAAAATTCCAGCTTCTCTAAGAGGCAACTCAAAGCTTGAGGAGTGATCAGAAGCACCCTATCCCCCAAAAAACACCTAATCACCTTCATAATTGGAGTACTGCTCAGGAAAAGTTTGGTGAGTCTAGAAGATGTCTTCCCTCAATTTCAAGTAGGAAAAGATAAATTGCTGCAAGATGAAAGCTTAGAGTTGTCTACGTAGTTGTGAACTGTGAAACACAGACACACTCACTTCTGTTGTCAGTTATGCACAAGACATGAGAGTAGTTTGATCATTAAGACGGTGACTCCCTTGCATCGGTAAGTTTGTAACTATCCACTGCAAAGAAAACACCCAAAAGAGAAAAGGAATCCAAAGTGTCAAACACATAGTAAAAGCCAGACTCTTAGAAAACTGAAACCTTAAAAGATAAGGCAGAATAAAGACAGAGGAAACAAGGAATCCATTGTTAATAGCTGCCTTTAACAATTGTGAATTGACATATAGCATGGTTAAATGGCAAAGGAGGAATGGGAAGAATAAAAATAATTATGAATCAGCAGGTAGATTAATGTTTACAGTAAGGATGGCTTAGCAGGTATTTGCACAGGGCTTTGGATGAAGCTTTTTGCATTAATCAAATACAAATCCTCCAAAATGCTTTTCACATTCTAGCATCGCAGTTTCACACACTTCCTTGACCCTCCCCATTCTTTTCTGTACTTCTGCTCTTGAGATATATGCTGCAAAGTGTATATAAAAATGTTTAGGTCTATTGTTTATTCTGTTTATCAAATGACATTTTTCTGAAGAAATGCCTTCTTTTGAAAATGGTTATGAGTCTTTTCAGTTCCTGGTTTCATTTCAGAGATTGGAAGTGAATTTATAAATCTTTCTTGGAGGTTCCTTATGAAAACCATTCACTTTTTATGAATAATTGACCCACTTTACCCTGACAAGCACTACATTTCTGAGAACTGTTTATCCAGAAGGTGAAGAAGTTTTTTACCTTGATACAACATATGCTTTACCAGATGTTTCACTTGGAAGACAACCCTGCTGATGAAAACAGATTGCCCTATAAGTGAACCTTTACTGAATTGGCTGGGATTTTAGTTTGACCTTGGGATGGATTGATTCTACCACTCTCTGGTAGTGAATATCTGAATTTGTTTTTCATGATTGTGGTTATAATGAGCTGTGCAAGAAATTGCTGACCCTCTGCCCCTTCAAGAACAGTGAATTCTTTAGAGTGAAGTGTTTATAAGGACAAAAATGCACACAGTGATGTCTTTATGAAGGGGAAAATATATCACAATTGCAATTGGTTTTTGAGTCATCCTATTAGCTTCAGTTCATTTTCATTAGATTCACAATGAAATTTTCACTGTGGTGATGAACTGTAGCAAAGAAAGCCCATAAAACCTGCCAAGTTATTTCCATTTGCTCAGTGCCTTTGGACTGTGTTGCAAATGCAACTAAGTTTTACTGAAACTCTCAGTTATACATATGCATTGCAAACTTTTCTGTACACAAGTCAAGATTCAGGATAAAATAATTAAATTAATTTGATTTTTACTTTCAATTTCTCTCTTTTTGTATATACAGTAGGGACTAGTTGTCTTCTTTATGAAGTGTCTGGCTTTTCATCGTATTTTATTGCTCAGTAATTTGTCATTATAAGATCCTTCTCCAACTACATTTTATCATTATCAGTGATATTATTTTGTCCAGCAATTTAACAATTATTTTAATTTCATTATAATATTTT
>VWYH01011110.1:197808-220663 GCA_013399365.1 Pampusana beccarii | reverse complement strand
GTCCAGAAATTTAAAAATTATTTTAATTTAATAATAAAATTTTAAAAATTTAAAAGAAATTAAAATTTGAATGAAACAAAAAAAAAATTAAAAAAAAAAAAAAAAGAAAAAAAATAAGCAACAGAACGTTTATACTACAGTATTATGAAAGGATGGAATAACTGTTACAGAGCATGACTGCTACCAAAACAAACAAACAAACAAACACTGAACAGGCCTCCTTGATCATTTGTGATAGAAATGGAGACAATGGTGCATGTGTTTTCTCCACCCTTTTCACAATCCATATCCACAATATCCCAATTAGTACAGCTGAAGAAGAGAATTGGACACTGTTGATGGAAAATAATTTATATGCAGACATACTGGAATTTTCCAAGCCACAGGAATAGAAAGCATTACAGTAGGATAACCTGTGCAAAAGGGGAGCCATGTGTTTTGACTGCTATTGATTTTTCTTCTTTAAATTCAGTATTGATTGCTCCTGTCCATTGATTACTAAAATGGTCTATTTTTCACTTTAAGGAGAATAAATTTCATTGCTTTGCTGCCCTTTATTCCTAAGCAAAATCCCTATAGATGCCACACTTCAGGAATTTGTAGGCATAAGTGACCTTTTAATTATTTATGACTTGAATGCCTATCAGATTGAAATTTATAGCAGGAACTGAGGTCAAATTGCTCTGAAAGAAGAATCAGGTTCTCCAAGTTGTGTCTCTCACCAAAGCATGGCATCCAAAGGCAATCTGTTGTTCTGCACAGATATTCCCTTGTCATATTAAGGATAGTTTGAAAATTGCATGTCCAAAATTCTACAGTCTTTTGCTTCATTTCTTAGCAGATGGGAAATGTCATCAACTTATTTAAGAAGAAAAAGTTGAGGCTGTTCCTCTGTAAGGCTCTGGTCTTCTAACTTGCCAGCCAGCAGTCCTGGTAGCCTACCTCCCTCTTTCCCAAAGGAATACAACTGCTTCTCTTCTCCACAGAAGAAACAGCCCTAGGCCTTCCCCTTAAGAAACAGCCTCACAGCCCCCCAACATGGAGATGGGCATCAAGAATATGATCAAGCTCTCCTACGCAGACATCTTTATTTTAATTCATTATAAAAGCCAGAAAACAAATATTAACTGCTGCTTGGGAGTTTATAATTGTGGTTGTGGGGGTTAGGTGACCTTTTTTCTTTGTTCATTAGCATTACATTGCTACAGGAAAAATAAATGGCTCGTACTCCAGAAAGGCAAAAAGGCTAGCCTGATAAAAATGGGGACTGTGGAAGGAGGAAAGTGCTTTCTTCTTTTTAAAATTTTCCTGCAAGTGTTTTATTGACTTACCTTCAGTCACGTGAATTTGATATTTATTTTCCAGAAGAAGCAAAAGCAAATTTAAAATTGCTAATGCCTTTACCACTTCAGAAATGTATTTGAAACATGATAAAAAAATCTTTGCTTTTAAGTTTGTTTTCTCCGAAGTCAGTATTAGGTCTTAATGGCTCAGAAAGAATATCATAATACAACATCATCAAACCTAATCTACCATAAGAAGAATAGTAATATCAAATAGCCTCGCCTATAGAAATGAATTGTAATTAATTACCTAATTTGTTGAAGCATTTGTAATACATGTTTAATGGCACTGCTGTCTGGCATAGCCTTCCAGACAGTTTTCTGAAAAAATATGATCTAAGCATAGCCTCAAGCTGATATTATCAAATAACTCACCATGCTGTGTAAAAAGTCCACATAAAACAAGCAGCTAATGTTTCAGCTTCTAGGGCCTCAGGAAAACCTGTTTCCACCTTAACATTTATCTCTGGCAGCCTCATCTCCTGTGCCTTTATATCTGGAACATGCAGTAAATACATATTCAGCACTGGCCTCATTGTAGGCAGCACCAAGCAAACAATAGTCCATTACTATATATCACACTCTAATTACTAAAGATCTTGCCATATGTCTAATAGTCTGATATAAACACTCCATTAGGCTTTCTAATGGTGGTGTTAAATAAAGGGTGAACGAATAGTACTAGAACAGTTAGAAGCCCCTGGGCAGCTTTGCATCTTCCCATGCCACTCCTTTTAATGAGATTATGCTGTTGCTTTGGTCGATAGAAACCGTCATTTGAAGGTTTCCAGTTGTCCTGCCCTTTTGTGTTGAACTGACAAGGCGGATGTATATAAATCTCTACTTTTTGTCTATTTTCTTCAACAGTCAAAAGTTCTTGCCTTTTATTCCTCACTTATATTGCTTTCTCTTTTTGCCAGATGAAACAATGCATCTCTCTTAATCGGGTGAGGGATCTTTGTTGCAGACGCTTTCTGGAACCTAATGTAGCCCCTGAATTTCTCAAAATCTTTTAGAGACATTAGTCATCCAAATGATCCCTGCATCAGTGATCTGGCAAGGCATTGTAAGAATTTATTCAATAATAGTAGAATATTCTTTCTAATTAGAGAAATATCCTTTACTTTTCTTTACTTGCATTAAAAATAGCAGAGCCTTTCAAACTCAGAATAAGTGCAATGAAAAGCTCATTAAGACTTGTAAGCTCAAAAGACATAATATTCAGAAAAGTAATTGAAGAAGTATTAGTTTAGAATAAAAATGCTTACAGAACTGTAAAACAGTTGCCTCTAGAAATGCTACAGCATATATGGAATATGGCATACAGAGGATTAGCAGCAAAACACCAGAGAATAACATTGAGTAGTGTCCTGCGTCATAGACTGAAACTGCATTAACTGCTGAGTTATAGTGTAAACATTAAACGTAAATTTGATACAACCAGTTGTGCAGCCTGATGTGATGCATTAATACTGAAGAGAATGACAAAGTTGAATTTAAACGTCTGAATCTTACAGTCTGATTATTGTTTAGCTTAGGCTATAATGGACAGTAAAGCTCCGGATATGCTCTGTTTACCTTTAGAGATGTTAGCATGCCATAAAAAGATACCAAGCTGCCAAGATACTAAGCTGCCATTCCAGCTCTGTGATTTTGATTGTAAAAATTCAGCTTTGATATCATCCACTAACGAACTCCAGAATGATGGTTTGTGTGTTTCATATGTAAAGTACAAGAAAATGTTACATGTTACATGTAACACTCCAACACTTATTATCTGCTTCAGCAGTGTTTCTTTCTCTGTTAAATCCTGTTGATTTAGTAATCACAAAAAATTGTTAAATAACAAGCCTTCTGTCCATATGACCTCTATGCATAAAAGACATAAACCAGTATTGTAGTACTGGACTTTTGCAATACTGCACCCAAAGGACCACCTTTCAAGACCAGAAAATAAGTTGGATGATATGGGTGTCAGCCAGGGCTGACTGCGATGATAGCTTACAGTGTGGGGACTCTACTGTATAGCCAAACATATTTTCCAAATAATTTTACAGTTATCTTTGAACAGGCTTTGGAATCACAGAATCACAGAATGTCAGGGATTGGAAGGGACCTTGAAAGATCATCCAGTCCAATCCCCCTGCCGGAGCAGGAACACCCAGATGAGGTTACACAGGAAGGTGTCCAGGCGGGTTTTGAATGTCTGCAGAGGAGACTCCACAACCTCCCTGGGCAGCCTGTTCCAGTGCTCTGTCAACCAAAGACTATGTGATGCCTTCCACTATACATTTTAATGATTAGCGTAAGCAGGGTGTTTACAGGGAGGACCTGGTTCCTTAGTGAAACGGTGTTCTTATATTCTTAACTTCAGTTCATGAAGGTCTAAACAGAACAGATTTCCTCTTCATTTGCCATGAGAATACCGCTTTGTCCCAAAACTCCTTGTAATTTCTGTGAGCAAGTATTATGAAAGATGGCTTCAAAACTACTTCTGCTGTATAAAAGTCCTGAGGAGTCAAGAAGACAAATTTGGGAACATATGGCAGATTTTAATTACCAGCCTCTTGGGAATGATGACAAAGTGGCAAAGTCGTAACTATTCTTCAACACAGATATCAAAGCCTCTCATCAGGAGCTTTCCATCCTGGTTCATGGATGTCCCAGTCAGTTGTGTAAGCCCAAGCACTAAAAGCAAAAGTGTCACACCAAAGAGCAGCGGAAAGGGGAAGTTCTGAAGCATCATTGATTTGTACAGAGTTTGGTAGGGTTTTCCCTAAAGACTCAAGAGAAGTGCAATCAAGAATCATAGAATAGTCTGGGTTGGAACGGGCCTTTAAAGCTCATCTAGTCCAACGCCCCTGCAATGAGCAGGGACATCTTCAACTATATCAAGTTGCTAAGAGCCCCATCCAGCCTGGCCTTGGATGTCTCCAGGGGTGGGGCATCTACCACCTCTCTGGGCAACCTGGGCCAGTGTTTCACCACCCTCAGTGTAAAAAATTTCTTCCTCGTGTCTAGCCTGAATCCGCCCTCGTTTGGTTTAAAACCATTACCCCTTGTCCTGTTGTAACAGGCCCTGCTAAAAAGTCTGTCCCCATCTTTCATATAGGCCCCTTTTAAGTATTGAAAGGCTGCAATAAGGTCTCCCCGGAGTCTTCTCCAGGCTGAACAGCCCCAACTGTCTCAGCCTGTCCTCCTAGCAGAGGTGTTCCATTCCTCTCATCATTTTTGTGGCCTCCTCTGGAAGCTGTCCAACAAGTCCATGTCTTTTCTGTACTGAAGGCTCCAGAGCTGGACACAGGACTCCAGGTGGGGTCTTACCACAACAGAGTAGAGGGGCACAATGACCTCCCTCAACCTGTTGGTCATTCCCCCTTTGCCCAAGATACGGTTGGCCTTCCGGCCTGTTTTTAAATAAGTGGGAGGTTCTCCGGGACTTCCTGGTGAGGGGAGGCTTTCTCTTGGAAGCCCTCGTGGATGACAGTTACACACAGGGAGCAGAAACTGTAATTTCCTCCAGTCTATCATCTGTTAGTTCTCAGTGTGTAAGGCCTTTCTCTATACTTCTGAGAGGTACGAAAGAAGTGGCTAAAAATGTGCAAAGGACAAAATATAAAGGTTTCACAGAAGTTCCAGGATCACAGTAAAAGTTCTGTCCCTTGAATAAGATGTGGCCTGAAGTCATTTGGTGTTAAGAAAAAAGAAAAAGCTCCTGGGAATGAGACTGCACACCCAGATGGAAGCAACATCCAGGACTGCCAGAATTTTCTGACGGAACTGAGAGGCATTAGGGCAACCTCTGTATAAAGCTTCCCACATACATGTTACATGTGGTTTAGAGTGACCTCACTTTAGATACCTAAATTGTAGGTTTCTACCTCTGGCCTCATCACCAGAGATTCTTCTTGTAATTAACTATCAAATAGGTATATATATAGTTTTAGGGCATGTTACATCTTAGCTACTTTAGCCTGAGATGAATCTCATTTTGCAAGTGTGTATTTCCTTCCACTCATTAAAAATGAATCTTAGTTCACTAGTTGAGACACAAAAGCAGATCTACATTTTAGAGAATCACAAGAAATCAGATGTGCAGCTGGAAATGTCAGTGTCCGAAACCATGAAGTTGTCAGACTAGAGCGTCTGAAAAACATCTAGTTCATGGGGAAAAAAAGGAAAGCAAAAGCACTTGTGTTGTGCTGGATTTCAGCTAGGAGCTAAAAAGCATCAGCCGCTTAGTGTGCTGTGAGAAAGCCAACAGATATTCAATTTGGACTTTTTGTTACTATGACTTCATAAAACATCAAATGATTAAATAAGTGTGTGAGGCAGCTGCTATGTTGTATTACCTCAGCATATCATTTAGATGTAAAAGAGATGATAGATCACAAAGCATTGACTGGTCTACTTGAACAACCTTCACCACTTCAGATATTGTAAGAAAGCCAAGTGGTGATGTGAGGCTGTACACTAACATTAAGAAACAGTTCATAAATACTCTCTCTCATGTTCACAACACGAGAGCTAAATAACAGTAGAAAAACTGTAGCAATTTAAATTTGATTTCCATAAATTACCACTTTCGGTTCAACCTGAGGAAGAAAATAAATGTCTTCAGATTGTCCCAGTTCCACAAAAGCCCTTTAGATTCATTAAAATATTAAGGACTTTTCAGAATTAATAAATGGCCCTTACCTAAGATATGAGAATTAAAGACATGCACTCAGGTAACTGTCTTTAATTCCACAGGACAAAGAAGAAATATTTGGTGAGAGCATAAATATTTGTTTAAAACAGGATTTTCAGCCTGCCAGGGGAATCTTTAACTCCACTGTGGCCTTCTCTTCAGAATGCTTCTTTATACCCCATTCTTTTCTCAGTTTAAAGAGAATGTCTATAATAAAAAAAAGTGTGCTTTTTTTGTTTGCCTTTTTTTTTTCCTCATCAACACTAGCTTTATCTAAAGAAATAGGTATGTCAAGATGCTTGAAGAGGGGAATCTAAGTCCCCTTGGCCTTTTCTTCACACTAAATAAACATGCATCTCTAATCCTTATAATACTCCTCTTGAAACCAGCATGGCCATGCTTACGCTTGAACCTGTGTACATGTGTAAGTCTTTGTGGTATCAGCTCTACAGCAGCAACTTGTCAGATATTTTAAGCCGTGAATTTTTCATCTCTGAATAAAAGTAACAGCATGGCTTTATAAGTATCCTGCAAAATAAAAGGCTTGATCATGGAGTCCAGTATTATTAAAGTGTCATTACTATCTGTCTCAGAAACAAAATGGGGTGTATGGGTCTCCACTGTCACTGACAGATGAAGCCTACTTATTTTGGTTCCTGCAACATTTCTACAAGATCATCCCATGCTGCAATCATATGGAACAGCTTTTATCAACAATGCACATTAATAAAGGAAAAAAATGGGTATACTAAAGAAGAGCAAGACAGATTGGTACATGGTAGATGTTGTGCTTGTAATTCCTCCAGTATTGGTTTTAAAACATTTACAGAAATATTGTAATATCTTATTTAAAGCAAGTAACCTTGAGGTTTTTCATACTAAACTTAGTACAATTCAGGGTTTCCTTCTGAAAACGAAAGAATAACTTCACGTCTGAGACCAAAGACCAAAACTGACAACCCTGCTCTCAAACTATTCAAAAAAGGAGTAATTTAGGCAAGTGAAAATGTGTTGTCCATTTTTTTTAATCCTGAACCTTCTGGTTAGTCTAGGGGTGCACTATTCAGTTGGCTTTACTGAACATCACTATAAAATCAGGAATATGTCATGAGATGTATATTATGAAACATTTTTACTTTTATAATTAATACAGCTATAATATCTAACATCAGAAATGACAACTGCTTGCTCATTGATGTTTTAAAATATTACATGACAGTGCATTGTTTCCTTTTGAATATTTGGAGTCAAGTCAAGCAAAATCTGCCTTGCTGCCAGAATTCTGCAGGAGTTAACTTTCATTTTGTGCATACTCAGTCCCATTTAAACAGCTGTATCCTCATTATGTTTCCAGAAGTGTTTATTGGTCATTATTTGTTGTAGTTCCATTGAAAATTCTGTGGATAATCACTACAGAAAAAATGACACCGTATTGAGTTACGTGCACAGTCACACTTTACAGTAATGGAATAACAATCAGAAGATAGTTAAGATGAGTAAATAGGGCTTGAAGTGAAAAAGTTGAGAATTTGAGGGGGGAAGGTGTAAAAGTTTAATGTTGCACAGGAGATGCAAAACCATATGAGAACAGATTTGTCTGCAGTAGCTCACCAAATAAATGGTTTAGCATAGTGATGTGAAGGAAAATTGCGGAGAATCGAGTGAGTCACAAACACTGATGTTTGAACACAAACAAAAGGCGAATACCCAGTCAATATTTATTTATAAAGGTATCTTGGCAGAAGCGGTTGTTACATTAAGTGTAAAAAGGCTCTTGCAGTAATAGGTGTTTTGTCATTGTCCTAATTAAACTGAATTCTGAAAGGCAGCTGAACCTGAACATGTGTCTATAGTGAGACCAGTTCCCAAATCCCAGCAAAAAGCCTTCTGCAGGCTGTGCCTGTGCTATAGCCAACTTTCTGCAAAGAAATTCAACTCATAAACCACACTCAGACAAAATCTGATTAACTGAAAGAAGCATTCCAGAAATAAACAGACATTTAAGAGGGAGAGGAGATGGGAGGGGAAGGGCAAGTAGGAGGGGAGAGGAGAGGAGAGGAGAGGAGAGGAGAGGAGAACTGGGGACATATTGACCTGCACTGGTCAATATGACAAGTCCTTGCAGGTGTCCTTCGTATAAAACATACATGGCCGAAAAGATTCTGTGGTTGCTGCTGCTGGGTGTTGCATTGCAAGTTAAATCAGTTGCCTATCTTCATTATTTCCTACTGTATGATTTACTTCATGAAAGAAACTGTTAGAAGTCTATACTGGGTGAGAGTCCACCTGGAATTTGTAGATGCAAAAAGCCTCAAGAGAGAAATAGGCTAGCAGGAAATACAGAAGCAATTATTTTAGGGAAGGCAAAGCAAATTCTGAGACAAATTTACTTACTACTTTTTCCTCCTCTAAATAATTCAGTGACTGGGAGATTTCATGTCACCAATTTCACTATAGAGATGAAATTATTTCACAAAACCCTTTCCTTTCACATTTGACATAGGTTCAACTCCTCTTAAATGGGAATACCATTGCTAGTAACCATCAGCCCTCTCACATCCTTGCTTATGTTTCCCCAGCACATGGAAGAATGGATCCTTTACTATCTGGCTTACTGCATTTCTGGAGAGAATGGAAAGAGAGCTACACTGTACCTAGCTGGGCACAACGAGTTTTCAACGGGATTTAGAAGCTGTTAATAACCACAGCCTGTCTCCATAAGATAAAAACAATACCTGGCTTCTTATAGTTTTCCCTCACTTGGTATTTGTCTGTCTTATTTATGTTTTGTGGTGGCTCTTATTGCGTTTATTGTATTAGAGTTTAGGATGGATAAAGTTTAGGCAAGCACTTTGACTGAACGTTTTAATCTTTGCACAAAATATTGAAAACTATCTTCCTGAAGCAAGGAGAAATATTAAACCAGAAGGGCAGTTAATGCATTTCCTGGGACTAATATATATTTAAAAAAAAAAAAAGAAAAGAGAAAAAACAGATAAATGATATCAAAGGGAGGATATGAAAATACAGAATAAGAGAATACCTGCAATAGCTAACAACAGGGGAATAAAAACAAACACTGATCTCTAACACAGCACATTGGTATTAGCGTGCAGAGAGCACATCTTTACCCTGTTAATCTTTTCCAATCTGGCTTTTTAAAACTGTATTTATTCTCCCTGAAGAGTCAATTTCTAGGTTCTGACAGTTATATTTCCTCTGAGTACTGCAGGAGCTGTGTTACTTGTTCTCTCTGTGTTTCTATAACGCAGTGCCACATGCTCCCTTCCCACCTCAATCCAGCCACACACAGGGGTGGGCTCCAGCAACATGGACATTTCCTCTGCTCCTCTCCTGGGCGAGCAGCGGGAGGACAGGCTGTGAAAAGCTACATGCAAGCATAAAAAGGGGTGAGGTGCTGGAGGACTTGGAACTAATTTCCCTTTCCATCCACTCTCCATTAGGTGCCACAGCCCCCGTCTAGTAATGCTGAAGATTAGGAGATGCTAACACCTAAGGAGACCTATGTTAAACAATCCGTGAAGACTAGGGACACAGGGCCATTCCTTGTTTTTACTCCCACCTACTCACCCTTTGAAATGACCTTTTGCAGATGCTGCCCAAGTTCAAAATGCTGCAGCATGTTCTCAGCACTATTCCCAGACCCCTGGGTCCCCTGAGGGACCACGGAGACTTGAGTCCCCAGCCTGGATCTCCCCTTCACAGCTCCAATGGGGGTTATGTTTCAAAACTCTTGGGTTTACAGTCTTTGAGAGATACAACTTATTAAATTGCTGAATCTTTCCTTACAATATTTTAATCTGGTCCAGTGACAGGGCTTCCAGTAGCTGTGGGGAAAATACAGTTCAGATTGTTAGAGGGTTTTATTTTCTTCCTTTACTTATTTCATTTTTCGAAGAAAGTTCCCTGTGAAACATGTAATTTACTAAGGGAAGACATTATAGTATTGCCATTGTGTGTGAGCTTCTAATGGAAAAAAATCTCTTGTAAATAATATGACTGCCTCTCCAGATACCTTAGAAATCCAGTATTTTCTTGAACCAGTAACCTGCCAATGTTAATGATGCTTGACTGTGACTCAGTGCTTTAATCATCGTCAGTCATTATTCTCTTCCTATTGTCTCGTTCTCTCACTGGTAATTAATGGCTCAGATGATACATCTATCAGAATATAGAAAAAAACTCTGATTGACCACTTACGCTTTTTTAGCTTTCTCAGGTTCGTTCCCAGAACTCACTTCCGATGAGTATGTTTCTTCCAACTAATATTTACTTTTTATACCTTTTTCCTCCTTTTGTCTCTCTCTTTTACACACACAAACACATGTACACACGTGCGTACACATAAAGACTTTTTTCCCCAGGAAGTAGGAAAAGGGACTGGAAAAGGCAACATGTAAAGTCTAGTTTTCATGACGAAAATAACCTTTTGTAGGCCCAGTTCTAATCCTCTATCAAACAATACTAAGTGGTCTCAGGTATGATGACTGATAATTCTTTTACTTGCCCCTTTGCTGGTATTGTGCACACCACAGTAGCTTTTAGAAGACCAGCTTCATCACCAGTAAAAGCCATCCGTTGACATATTTGTCTGCATGAATTCATGCTTTCAGAAAGAAAGAAACTCCTGCCAGCAAATTACAGTCAGAAAAAAGCTACTTGATGTCAAAATGTTGGTAAACAGGAAGGAAATCCTGTCAGTGGTGCCAAGTACTGGTTTCTTGGAGGCGCTTTGTCCTTCATGAATTGCATAAGCTTGAGCTTTTGTGGAACATGAGAAATTAGATATTTTTTTTGGTCTTTTGACGTACAAAATTTATTACATTCCCTGTCATGTAACTGAGAGGAAAATTATGCAGTTTCTATTACATGGACAGATGAAATCGCTGCTTTAATACCTCCTAAAAATTTCTGCATCTTTGGAATTCTTCTGATATCCTGTTGTAAGAGATACATATGAGTCACTTCAGAAAGAGTAAATCCAAGTTCTAAGAGCTATACTTACTAATTAGATTTTCAATAAATAATTTAACAAGGCTGTTTCAGTTGAGAGGTTTCATTAAATACTTGAAAATATTTAACAATTTTGCTTCTTTTCACAACTGACACAGGTTCATCTCCCCAAAGATGTCTCCAAGTTTTTAAATACAATAGCACTGTTATTCTAATCAAGCGTTTGCAGCTACCCTGCATACATTTGCTTTGACATATTGACTATTTTAATTCCTTTTTTTTTTTTTAAAGTTCATTCTTATTCATCTCTAAAGCAGGAAACCTTAACCTGAGACTAATAAAGTTCTGTCTTGCCTCTGGAAGTTTTTCCGTTATGGGATTAATAGAAGTTACATAGAAAATCATTCAAGAAGAATAAAATGTTTTACTATGTTGCCCTGTTTCACAATTTGGATTAACTGTCTTAATTTGAAATCATTTTTTTCTGTGTAACTAAGCAGTTGTTGTGTTTAATATTTTTCTTTCTTATCAGAAAAAAAAATCTGCATGGGAATATAACTGAATGTTCCTTCTTTGTGGGTGATGTGTGACATCGTTGCAGTGTCTTATTTATGGCTCCATTGTACTTACCTGAATAATTAAATTGTGCTAATGGCTGCAGTGCTTTCATGAGCAACATTCCTTTTTTTCATTGTTACTGTCAATGAAGGATAGTATAATAAGAAGCCAACCACTAAAATACAGCTTTTGTGGAACCCAAGGAAATATTTTTAGCATAAATCAATCCAATGAGAATGAAATGCAGAACAAGGCCAAGAGTTTTTTTCTGGAAGATTTTCAAAACACCATCAATAAAGTGATGCTACAATTGATTACCTCTCAGTGTGCATTCGAAGACAAATGACCTATAATTCCATTTTAAAGTTAATGCTGAAAAATTTTCAAATACTAATAATGAAGAGAAATATATGAACACTGCAAAAATAACTGAGCAGACATTCGGGGTAAAAAAGACAGCCATGCAGATACACCACAAAAACACACACAAACACCTCTTTCAATACTCAAAAATGTTAATTTCACAGCTATTCACAAGATAAAAGACAATTACTAGACAACAGAACAATGACATTTTGAAGGTATAATTCAGGCAATCCACAAGTTAAAACTCCTACAGCAACGTAAGGTTTGTTGCTGAATTTAGTTATTGATATATTGTATCAATTACTGTTTAAACTCCTAAATTTATCTCTTATTAAATACTTGAGGGCTAAATTATGCTATTAAAGCAATAGTGTGCAGTAGGGCTGTTTGCTCAGAGCCAGTTTGTCTCAGAGGAAACTTATGGCAGGGACTGGTCCTCAATAAAAACTGAAAATACATACATATCTGTCCTTCATGAACTTTGATAGTTCTGTAGATGTGCATAGACGTCAGACAAACAAGTAGTATGAGACAGACAAACAAACAAACAGACTGTCAACACTTTTTTGGTCTTTGCAATATGGAAAGATACTTTGTTCATGGTGTTATGACACTACTGCCAGCCCAGTCAAACACACACAACATGTCCAGGATCGTTGAGGATCCAAAACCAATTGTCATGTTGGGCCATTTCTAGGAATATCAATAACATGTGTGCATTGCATTTAGACTGGCAGACAGAGAAAAATTTCTGTGCATCATAGAAGTGAGTTGCTGAAATACTTTTTGACATAGAAATAGTGGATAGGAACAAATAGTGATTTTAAGATCAAGTTTTATGAACAATTTGTGGGAAGTGACTTTATGGGAAGACGTATAATACGGTCACCTCCAATAACTAGCAACTGGACATCATAACTCAGTTTGCTCCTTCCTATATTTCTCCCAACTTGCATGTTTACTTGCAAACTGGCTTCTGTCTACATGCACCGAGACAGCTTTGTTATAAGGAAAATGTTTACATTCAGAATAGATTCACAGCATCATTTTTTTCCCAAAGGATTATGAATTCATCTGAAGAACTATAATACGGAAAGCTGTTTTCTTTTGGTTTGGGTTGGGTTTTTTTGATGTCTTATTAAGAGATGATTGCATAGAAAATGCTGTTTAATGTTTAATTTGGATTGCTAAATAACATACACTTGCAAATATGTCTATTGACTTATGTAAAATCAGAAATTATTTCGCTTATATAAAATTTTCCTACATCACTGTAGAAAATACATTGGGTGGGCACAAGGATTCCTTCATTGTCAAAGATACCCATTGTCAAGAGCTAAACTGACTTCTTACACACACACACTGCAATTACAATCACCTATGTGACTGTCAGCCAGCCTTGGTGACTAATTGTTTTCCTGAAGTACATGATCTGTGTTCTGCTAATGGAAATAATAAAAGCTTTAATGTTCATACAGTTTCTAAAGTACGATGGTGATAAGTATGCAATTTTTAAAAACAGATTAGTCCACTGCACATAATGCTGCCTTTGGCAAGAAAATGAGCATATGACTCTTTATAATATAGGGGGGCGGGAGGGAAATAGAAGAAAAAACAATGGCATTTCAATTTATGACAGGAATAAAAATGCATATTTTCTCTTTAAAAATTTCTTCTTTTTTCCCGAAGAGGAAAGCTTAACACAGTAGATGTGTAATCTGTCTGAAAGCCTAGCGCTAAACCAAGAGTGATGACAGGATATGAGTTCATCTTGAGCAGTGAAAAGAAATAAACTCTTTCTATTGAAAGTGTTCAGAAGAACTGACTGCCCTATCTTAGTTGGATATTCTGAATCAAAACCTAGCAGTTTTAGAAAATGGTCAATTTGAAAACACAGAGACAAATTTATTGTTGCCAGGTAAGATTTGATGGTGGTGTACCATTTTAGATCACTAGAAAATCCAACTCCTTCATTAAAAAATAAATGTTTGATATAATATCAACAAATTTCCAGCTCATCAACACTTTGATCATTCCCTTTAATTTTGTGTTCTGAAGAGTAACATTAGGAAACAGATAAGCTTTGAACCTCATTCAGATCCATGTTGTACCTTGGGATAATTACATGTGTTCAGGATCAAATGTCCTTCAGCGATATCAGTCATTATCTCCATGCTTGCTGTGCTGAAACATTGGCCATAGGTATTCAGATATCCTATATTAACTTTAAGGATATGGCAACTACTAGTAAAATAAATAAATAAATAAATTAATTAATTAATTAATTAATTAATTAATTTAAGTTCACCTTCAGTGCTGAAGTATACATTAAAACTGAAATTTAAGGATGTTTCTTGCATATTAGATAAATAACTTGCAACTTGGAAAATGCCATTTAACAGTGAATTGCTGTATGCTCACCCATATTACTAAAGTACATCAAATATTCACAACAATCATCAATATCTAGCTGACTGAATAAATCTCTAATGATACCATGATTAAGACAAAAATGTTGAGTGTGGTTAATTAACCTTCATAGAATAACTTATTTTTACCTTTCATTATAGCTTAAATTAAATCTTTTGATGCATCTTATAACAAATTCTTTCTCCTAGCTGTAAAATATTACAATGTTGTAAAGAAACAACCTAGAGAATAACTTTTTCATTAATAACCCTGATCTAAACCTACTCACTACCACATGAACTCACTATGCCTCCAAAATGTTCTTTATATGTCTGCTTAAACAAAGGCCTCATCCTAATTTGATTTGATTTTTCTTTCTCCCACTTCCCCCACCAGGGGGTTCACAGGAAGATCTGAATTGCACAGGACATTGTCATGAAGGATGATGAATAGTTATAAATATCCACTTGTATAAAAATCAAGATCTTTGCAGAGAAGACCTGGAAGAGCTGATCTACTCTGAGCCTATTCAGTTGGGCCACAAGTGGACCATGGGAGTCCACCACAAAGAGCTCAAGGCCTCCCTGATGGGTCGTTTGAAGGAAATACAGAGGAAGAAAAATAAGAAGGCCATACTCACCATTTCCCAAACAAAATGGTGGTCTGAGTTGAAAGATTTAAATGACTGTGTACATTTGCTTTTAGATGGTAAAACTGAAAGAAACTATAAAAACTACTGCAAAAAGGAAAAGCATAACTTCTATTTTGTATGCAGTGAGGAAAGAAAAAGTGATAGATTTCGTGATAGCTCATCAGTTTTAGGCAGACAAGTTCCTATACAGACTTTATTCTAGTTGGAGAAGTGTAGCCAATAAACCAACTAGAAATGGGGTTTATACAATTATTTAGCACTCCAACAACACAAAATACAGATTCAGACATCAATTGAGGAGATTTTTGGGGTATGACTACATGAGAATAATGAAGATCCACAGTGTGCACTCATACACTCACAAGAAACAAAACTAGATGCCTCTCCCTGAAAGGTACCCAGAAGAAATAATCACTTGCCTGGGTTAGGCAAGGGCTCGCTCAAGGATATATCCAGGAAACAAAAACAATCACTCACCCAAAACAAGGAGATGAGGCACACTTAATCCCAGGAAGTCTCCTTAGATGGCATCCCAATCTGAGGGTAGGGCTCCAGTTCACAGACCCGCTGCTCTAAGAAGACCACTCAAAGGGGGTCTTCAGCAGGGATCCTGTTTTATAGCCTGGTCAGATCTGGCTGTGATCCTTACAACATGGTCCAGAATCTTCTCAGCTTCTCTGGGCACCTTTTTTGTTGAGGACACTGCCAATTCACTGGGGCTCCCACCCCTCCTGCCCCCCAGCTGGGTGGAGGTGAAGTCACCCTGCCCCCCAGGTGTGGGGAGGATGTGACTGTCAGCACCACCCTAGGTGTGTATGTGGGGACAGGCACCATGGGGCACGAAAGGTGCTAAAGAGCCATCAACTGCCCCACTGAAGGGGGCATCATCAGGGGATGTGCAGCTGGCACATAGGGGTTACTAAGCTCTGGAACAGATTGTCCGTACCGATTACAGAACCTCTACCACTGGCAGTTTTCAAGAGCAGGTTAGAAAAGATCTGTCTGTTTAAGGTGTGGTTGCTTCTGCTTTAAGGCAAGGGAGAGACTCAGTGACATCACTACAGGTCACTACAGACCTCTTTTCTTTGCTTTTCTCTGAAGTCAATGACACTTTACACAGGAATAGCAATTTACATGCATGGACTTTCCGACAGTATCAGAGTTATAGTGATAGCTAACTCCTTTGTAAAATCTGAAAGGAAGGATTTTCTATCAGCACTTAACTGCTCTCTTACAGCAGCCCTATACTACTATTTACCTAAACGTATTTCTTTCGTTTAACAGCTATATAGTGCATCACAGAATCATAGAATCATTTAAGTTGGAAAAAAGCTTTAAGATCATCAAACACAACTGTTACCTAGCACTGCCAAATCCACCACTAAACCATGTCCCCAAGCACCACATCCACACGCCTTTTAAATACCTCCAGGGATGGTGACTCAATCATTTATCTGGGAAGCCCGTTCCAATGCCTGACAACCTTTTCGGTGACAAAGCTTTTCCTAATATGTCAACAGGAGTGCTACTCATTTCAAACAGGAATTAAAAAAAAATTTAACGAGGCCCTCATGTAATAAAATAGGTTACTGTAGGGATGTCTTTTTACAAATACCCTATAATGGTCTCCCACAAAACTTTATGAAGCAACAAGCAGCGGCTTAGCTTCGAGAAAAGATACTTCCAGATGAAATAGTGTCATGTACAAACCATCATTTTGGCAACTGTTTCTGACCCAAGGGAGAAAAAAACAGGAAACTGCCTTGGCTTTCAATCAGGTCCTGGTCTTAGAAATCTTGTTATAGGAGTCCATGGGCAAAAGGACTAGCAGCACATTGTCTGGTTGTGCTTTTTTGGTGACCAAGTTCTCCTTCCTCACACCACAAGTATCCTGAAATTGTAAAAGGTTGTCATAGGAGCCTTATGCTTCCATCATCCGTTTTCAAAGTTGTCAGTCAAACTTCTTCTAGGAAACCACATGGGCTTGATTTCTTCGCTCCCTCTGCCACTTCCCTCTTCTCTTTTGCAAGGAAGGCAGAATACATCTCTGCACAAAGAACACAACAAGAGTTACAAAGACCTCCTCCATGTGTGAAGGAAATACAAGGGTGGACTTCATAAATAGCTGGAGTTCACAAATGAGCTCTTCCCACTGCTGATATTTTACTTCACAAAGGGCCATCAGATGCCTGCCATCCTGATACATATGAATCTAAAACCTTAGGCTCCCAGAACCCTTGCAAAACCTACCAAAGTTTTCAAAATTGTCTTGCAATAAAAGTTAAAATAAACTCGTTGGTGATTTGTTAGGATGTATATGGGCCATTTTATGCATAACAGCATTATGCTAAATATCCTGCAGTTAAGGAATCCTTTCTGTACTGAGTGAGCTGCTGCATACATTTCTCTAACGTTTGTTCCTGCTTAGATTTATGGGGCGTGCTCATTGTCCTTTATTAAGTACTTCCATTAACTTTTCTGTTACATTTTTCTCTAGCTTACGTCTCTATAAAACTGAGTTATTAGCTATGAAAATTCATACCATTTGCATTAGTAGAAGTCCCGCTTCAAATAAATGTATCTCTCTGCATATTAGGTATGTTTAGATGCAAAACTCTGCCTATTTTTTAAAGATGCACTGACTTTTCATATTCTTCAGGTTTGGATAAAATAAGACACTACAACCTTCTGTGATTATGTGGGAGTAGGGTATGGGGTCAGAGACAGATCTGACTGGTACCCAGTGGTGACAATGATTCTTTGAGTCATTAGCCCTCCTGAGTCAAGAACTTTCAAAGCTGCTTCTATTTTCTGTCTAGATCCACAAAAAAATTGAATTACAATTATTTGAGAATCTGTTTTGAAAGATCTTGTATGCTAACCTTTAGTACAGATTCAGATTTCTGAGTTTTCAGTAGTCTTGTATTGAGTGCCTAGAATATCACGATGTGCAAGGATTTAAGATCTTCCTTTGTCCTCTACTGTTTCCTATTGAGTGGTTTAGGTAACTTCCAGCCCATCCTACTATTCTTCGGAGACCACATTTCCAAGTCCCCTTTGCTTTGCATACACAGCCCTCACTTAGGGCTGTACAAAGGCCCTCCAGGGCTCAAGGTATCAATAAATGGGTAGTTCACAATCAAGCTCATTTCTTCCTCTTGTACCATGTTGTCTTCTTCTTGTACCCTGTTGTAGAACACACTCATAATACCTTCTACTTTCTTGCACTGAAAGGGAGTGGAGTTAAAACTCCCATCATTATTGATCATTGCCCAATTAATCTTACTGTAGCCATAGAGAAATAGTTTAAATTCACCTTTCTATTTTTTAATATTTTTTCCATCTTTTTATGTGTTCCTGCTACTGAAATATCTACAGTCTCACTAAATTGGTCAAGCTACTGTTATCTCTTCACTATTTATTAACTTTTCATTTTTTCATAAATCATCCTTAATTTCTTTTGTATTGCAAAGTCATAAATCCTCTTATACAACTAATATCCTAGCCCTCCACATTCACTCACCTTTTCAGTGTTCTTTGTCTCATCTTTTTACTTACTTTTGTCATTCTGGAAGGAAATCACACCCCTGGCTTATCATTTGCTTAAGATTACTTCCATATGCGTACCCCAGATATCAAATCTCTGTGCTGTTTTATGAAGATTGCTTCTCCTGACAGCATAATACCAACAGTAGTGCCATGCCTGTATTTTTAGAGTATCCCTGGACTAGTGTTCACTTCAGGGACATTCCTATTGACTGAGGCATTTTAAATACAGACAACATCCCACTAAGATGTCTTTATCCTCTGGGTTAAACAAAAATGTTTAACATAAAGCCATGTTCTATAGCCATGCTTGAATAAATGTTTTTAAGTCTTTAGGAAAAAACTCTTTCCTGAGAAACATGATTAATATTACCCTAGTTTACAGACTGGAAAGAGGAATTTTCCAAGGCCCCTTGATGAATTACCAATTCTGAATTGCTCACACTAAAACCAAACCAAACCAAACCAAAAAACCCAGCAAATCTGAGCTATACCTTAAAAATTATCCAGGCCACTGTGTGACTTACAGCAATAATTCACAAGTGTATGCCACTGTTTTTAATCTCCTTAGAGTCATAGAATAATTTAGGTGGGAAAAGGCCTTTAAGATCATCAAGCACAACCATTAACCTAGCATTCTCAAATCCACCACTAAACCATGTCCCTAAGCACCATATCTATACCTCTAGGGATTGTCACTTCCGTGGGAAGCCGGTTCCAATGCCTGAAAACCCTTTTGGTGCCAAAGTTTTTCCTAACATCCAATCTAAATCTCCCCTAGAGCAACTGGAGGCCAATTACTTTTGTCATAGAATCGTTTTGGTTGGAAGAGACACTTAAGATCATCAAGTCCAACCATAACCTAAATCCAAGACTAAACCATGTTCTGAAAAGCCTCATCAATACATCTTTTAAACACGTCAACCCGTTCCTGAGAAGCCTGTTCCCCTGCTTCACAACCCTTTCCATGAAGAAACGTTTTCTAATATCCAATCTGAACCTTCTCTGGTGCAACTTGAGGCCATTCCCTCTCATCCTATCACTTGCTACTTGGGAGAAGAGACCAACACCCTCCATGCTACAACCTCCTTTCAGGTAGCTGTAGAAAGCAATAAGGTCTCCCCTTAGCCTCCTTTTCTCCAGGCTGAACAGACCCAGTTCCCTCAACCGCTCCTCATAAGACTTGTGCTCCAGGCTCCTCACCAGCTTCATCACCCTCCTCTGCACTCTCTCCAGCACCTTAATGTCCTTCTGATGATGAGGGACCCAAAACTGAACACAGGATTCAAGGTGGGACCTCACCAGTGCTGAGTACATGGGAACGATCACTTCCCTGGTCCTGCTGGACACACTATTTCTGACACAAGCCAGGATGCTGTTGGCCTTTTTGTCCACCTGCTGGCTCATGTTCAGCTGGCTGTTGATCAACACCTCCAGATCCTTTTCCACCAGACAGCTTTCCAGCCACTCTTCCCCAAGTCTGTAGTGCTGCCTGGGGTTGTTGTGACTCAAGTGCAGGATCCAACACTTGGCCTTGTTAATCCTCATAAAATTGGCATTGGCCCATTGGTCCAGCCAGTCCAGATCCCTCTGTAGAGCCTTCCTACCCTCAAGCAGATTAATACTCCCACCCAGCTTGGGGTCACCTGCAAACTTACTGAGGGCGCACTCAACCCCCTTATCCAGTTCATTGGTAAAGAGATTAAACAGAACTGTCCCCAATACTGCGCTCTGAGGAACAACACTCGTGACTGGCTGCCAACTGGCTTTAATTCTATTCACCACGACTCTTTGGGCCCGGCCATCCAGCCAGTTCTTTACCTAAAGAAGAGCATGCCCATCCAAGCCATCCTTCAACATATTTCAGGAAGAGCAGAATCTTTTATTACAAGGCTAGACTAGACTAGGCTAGACTAGAATAGAATAGAATCAGTGTTACAAAGAAAATTAATTAGTCTTGAATCTAACATGTAGCCATCAAAATCCAGTCTGGACAGTTGTTTGTTTTGTTGTTACTTTCTATGGAATAAATAGGACCAAAGATTCAAAGACGTCAGTGCAACCATGTCACTTCACGTCATCAGTCCGCGAAACATCACTGAGGGTTTTGAATACAGAGATCTAGGATCATTCTTCTACCATGGAAAAAAATGTAGAAAATTCACAAAATAAGTTTTGAAACAAGAAGAAAAACATAGTATTCTGACATTGGAATTTTGTAGTTATGCAGGAAAAAAAATAAACAAAAGCTATAAACAGCACTTTTTTTTTTTTTTTTGAGAGATGATTTCTGTTAAAGTCCTTAACTTGTCAAAAAATCTTGGCAAAGGGAAGAGTTACTTCCATTCTTAAACTCTGTTCTCTGAGTGATATCTACTTATACTATCCTTTGATGAAGCAGAGACACCCAAAGAGGAAATAATACTGAGTATGATAAATAAAGATATGAAAATACACCATTGTGATCAATGTTCTCAGTCAGGATCCATGTGTTTATTCATGTTGGTCAGTGAGTAGAATAGTGAGATTCTTGCTTTTTATTCCTCATCTAAATCTAGCTTCCATACCAACAGTTTCTGTATGTGATTTCTCAACTGATCATACCCAAGCTCAACACATTCTCTGGGACTCACAGGCTGTTAGCTCTGTGCTATTTCACCTATATCTCTTTGCATCTTTCCAAACTATGACTCTTGTTGTAAGTAAATAGAATATTTTCTATACCTTGATTACTTTCCTGTGCTCAGATTCAAGACTTATCTATACATGGTAGAATTTGATTATGAAAACACGTTTGCCGCGTGTCAGAGAGCAATAATTTTGACTCCTTTTATCAGAAGTAGAAGTATCTTGAGATCCTCGTATTAGAGGTGCAATAGAAATAAAAATGCAATTATTGTTGGAAATATTTTAACACAATAGATACTTCTCTCTTTTTGGCTTACTTTGACAACAGCTTCAGTTTTGAATTCTAAAACGGTACCACCAGACTATAAGAAGTATACTTTTGAATGGATGGACTGATGTTGTACTGGCATTGTATGCTTTCAGACAAAACATAAGGGAGAAAGAAAGAGAAGGAGGGAAGGAGGGAAGGAAGGAGGGAAGGAAGGAGGGAAGGAAGGAGGGAAGGAAGGAGGGAAGGAAGGAGGGAAGGAAGGAGGGAAGGAAGGAAGGAAGGAAGGAAGGAAGGAAGGAAGGAAGGAAGGAAGGAAGGAAGGAAGGAAGGAATTTTACCATTGTATTTCTTTTAAATAAACATCTTTAGAAGTCTGACTGAAAAGTGCAAGGAAATCTGGTAAATTTATTCTGATAATTTGGAGATCTATTAGAATAAACAGACTTTGTAAAAAGGGAAGTATATCTATTGGTACATATGTAAGGGGTCCCTCCTGCCTCATACCTTCCAATTTTTCTTTTTCAAGTCAAATGATAAGTTATGTGGTTAGTTGTGGCTTCCCTTTGTCTTTAGATCTTTTGTTTTCCTGGCTTCATCCGTCTTTCTGTTTCTTTACCTGGGGTTGGATGTATTCAATACTGTGGAACTCTTATCAGATGTCTAGGAAATAGATGCCTTAATAGATCACTGCCTAGCTGTAAATAGTATGACAAAAGCAGGATCTCATATCAGATAGATATCTTAAAATGGCTCAGAATATCAGTCATCAAACAGAGTTTAAAGCAGCAAAATTCAGTCTTCACTAGGCAGAGAACAAACAAAATTGAAAACAGACTTCTGGAACCTTCTCCAAAATTAAATCAAAAAAAGGAGGAAAAGAAAAATTTATGTAATCCTGGACTGTAAGCACACACAGGTTTTGACTATAAATCTTGTAATTATCACTTGTCACTTGCGAATTTCTGAAACAATAATAGATGCTAGTTGTTTCATCTGAGCTCCTTTCCCTTGAAGTGTACTTCATAAAATATTTTTATGCGATTCCCTGTTGAGCAGACCCATCTTGTTTATAACTTGCAGTATGATCATTTGTTCTTAAGCACTCGTGGGTAAGCAGTTTCTCTTTTTCCAAACTTGTTTCTTTCCTTAAGATTCAGTTCAGTAGTTCAGTTTTATGGCAATTTAAGAGTAATTAAAATTCCCCTTGATCAGTGTATTCTAGTGGTTTTACAGGCCTCTTTTATCTGTACAAATATGGATTTCAATGCATTTTCTTTCCTCAGAGGCCATCAAGAGATCCTACTAAACATGTTTTTTTGGTGTGGTCATATCCTTTGTCCCAGTCATCCAGCTGCTACAGATTTCTTTTCTCTTTTTCTTTTCTTTTCTTTTCTTTTCTTTTCTTTTCTTTTCTTTTC
>VWYH01011110.1:177453-197728 GCA_013399365.1 Pampusana beccarii | reverse complement strand
CTCCTCTTCCTCTCCTCTTCCTCTCCTCTTCCTCTCCTCTTCTCCTCCTCTTCCCCTCCTCTTCCCCTCCTCCTCCTCTCCTCTCCTCTCCTCTCCTCTCCTCTCCTCTCCTCTCCCTCTTCCCTTTCCCTTTCCCTTTCCCTTTCTTTTCCCTTGGAAAGACTATATTTTGATATATACCCAAGCCCAGTGACTACATTTTTTCAGACCAGTCCTGGTTTGCACCTAGGATCCCTGAATTGTTTTGGATTAAGCACCACCTTCCTCCCTGCCATTGTGTTGTCTATGGGAGAGATCCTCCCAGGCATTTTAGTGATTCAGTTATGCCTACATTAGGATTTCGTCCTGCTTTGTATCCAAATCCTTTAAAAATCACACAGACCCACCCAACTTCTGCTGCAACTGTGTGTATTTGAGAACAGGTTTTACGCTCTGTGAGACGTCTCAGCCCAAACCAAGGGTGAAGCAAGTATTAAGGCAATGCAAAGAAAAGTGAGAGAAGGAATGGGGGGGAAGGAAAAAGACATATTTTTATATTTTTCAACCAGTTTTGTCTGATCCAAAGGTTTCTCCTCTGACCAAAGCACAAGCATTCACTCTTCTAGGTTTCACTCCCTAGTAAAGGATTTGGACAGTATCTGTCACAGAGACATTTACCCAGTCATTTCTCTACGGGGTACATTTTAAGGAATAAATAAGTCTTGACCTCTAGCTTCTTCATAACAGGGCCACACGCAATATTCTGAAAGCATGTGAAATTTTATCAGATGCCTCTTACAAGTAGTAACCAATTGAAAGTGAAAAACAAGCTTAACGCCTGGAAAAGCCAGATAAGGATGGTAATTATGACCACTTTGTAAATGAGGAATTAGCTATAGCAACTGAACAAACAAAAATTGTTCCTCTATTTGTTTTTTATAACAATTCTGAAGAAAACCACACAGTTGTTTAAGTATCCCGAACTCATATAGCTTGAGTTGTACATCATTCAGAGATTCATCACTCCAACTCACCCTTAGAACATCTAGCACTATTTTTTGCAGGTGGTTTCATAATGCAGTGTGATGATATTCTGTGAAGCTATTCCATGAAGCCATTCACTGAAGGGAACAAGCAGTCAACAGTTATCAAGTTCTGTAATGGATTAGCGGAAATATGCTGTTTATCTCCCTAGTGATGCAAAAAATGTGGCTTTCACTCTTCACCTTGAAAAAGTCCGGCGGATTCCAGAGTCCAATGCATCTCATTCATTTCCATCTCTTCTTCAGTCTGTCTTGCCTAAAATTGCAAATTTTCTCCCAGCCAAACATGCTACTTCTCTGGACTCTAGGGAGCATAGAACTATTGAGATTTATATCTGGGATGGCTGTTGAAAAAAAAAACAACATATACTGAACCATTGCGGGCTGTGCTGGTCATATAATGATGTTAAATCACCATCTAACAGATAGAAAACAGATAGATGTAGGCACTGATGTAAGAATAATTCTAATCTTATTTACATTTGCTCTGATAGTTATGTTTGCCATGTAGTTCTTCCTATTTTTCTGAGCATTTCTTCCCACATTGTAGAGATCAGCCCCCATTTTTCCAATCAAATCCACACTAATACATGTATTTCAGAAATCTGTATTGGAACTACTTGCAAAATCCTTGTTATAAAATAATAGAGCTTAAATGACAATCACCCAATAACAGACTGAAACATTTTTCCCAAAGCAGAACATAACATCCTTGACTCCGGACTGGTCTTCCACATAGCAAAAGGGAAAAGAAAGTCACTATGTTTCTCTTTAAAATCACCCATAAAGTAGAGGATTGTCTTTTCTGTGCATCCCTTTGCAACTCAGCAGAGATATATGCATTTTAAAACAAATTATAGAAGAATCCTGAATACACTAAAGAAATATGTAAATAGGAACCAAACAAAGCAGATCCACCCGTAACTGGAGTGTGGTACACGCTGATTATTTTGGGTTGCTGAATTTCCTTTTGGGATCTCTTAGAGCCAAAAATTCAACTCCAGGAACTCTTCGTGGGCTATTTTTAGCTTAGACACAAAGGACAAATTTGGCTTGAAGTTTGCCCTTGGCCTTTCCACTCCCAAAGCATTTTAAGGAAATGGAAGATTAGCCAAATAAACCTTTTCAAATATTCACTGATGCTTAGCAGCATGCTGCAGTCTTTGCAGTTCTCCTGTGTTCCTTCCAAGAAAGCATGATTTTCATACTCTCAACAGAGAGCTGTGATATTCTGTTTTAGGATATGCTGATTAATTTTGCTGAATTGACTCTATAGCCCATGGAAAGCAAATTAAAATAAAAGAAAAAATATCTTTTCAATAGAGCCAAATGCAGATGGTACATTATATTGTCTAACACCTTTGTCATATGGACCTGTGTCTGGATATTGTACTGGAGGTTACCCCATTATCCAGGTTTGTCCTATAGGAGTGTGCAGTGGGTGTTATCTCATAGTCTTCTCATTGTTATCTCCTATTTACTAAGCCTGTTCTGCAAGATCCAAACCTTAGAGTAAATTTTGGCTCATTAATTACGAAGTATAAGATCCAGAAGTGCTGAATGCACTGGAACTCATGCAAAACATTTTAACTATGTACAAATGTACTCATTTTAAACACATTCAAGGTGATCATATTCATTGGACACACTTCCACTCTAAAACCAAAACCTGTCTCTGGCTGGATGTTAATGTAGATCACTTACTGCTGAAATCACTGCTCCATTGAGTAGCCTGCTAAGGATGGCTTCATTTGGGAATTAACACGCCTTAAGAGTTGCAGGGTGGTTCGTACACTGACGTCTACAGTTTATAGAGTCTTTATTGCTTCTGTTCCTAAGGTGACAGTAATCAGCACAAGCTAAAATAAGTAATGATAAACTTTAATGCCAAATTTGAAGTTCTAGCACCAGGACAGTTTGTTTATCAAAACAGATCAGCCCAGCAAACTTCTGATGTGATGAGGATGCACTGCAGTTCTCTGAAGTTATAGTGCTTTATTCAGTAACCTGGTGATACTGTCAGACTTAGTTGGCTTCACAAGCACAAGCCAGCTCCCACATCCTCTCTGACCTCCTTCATACTCAATTTATCTCACTCTTCTCCCTCACAGAGATACAAAACAAGATCTGCAAAGAGATTACATAATGGATAAAAAAAATTGTTAACAAATAATAACAATTGCTAAGAACAGAATGGCAAAATGAAAGCAGAACCTTTTCCAGCTGAAGAAGTAATCACAAAGATGCCAGCAGTTTTCGAGGGGAAGGCTATCGTAAATAAATTATTCACAGTGTCATTTGATGAAACTTCTAGATACTAGTTATTAAAGCCGTGTACTCTGTCAAACAGAACTGAGAAGGCACATGGCATCTGATTCAAGGATGTCAGCTCTGAGAGAACAGGATCCATGTTGAGGTGAGACAGTAAGTTCTGCTCGAGAGCCTGTAACTGCACATTCCTGTGATGGTATTGCAGCTGCAGACAGTGATGGATTAGTGGCTTCAGCTGGGAAATCAATGGGGAGAAACCCGAAATCCATTTTGTTCACTGCTGTGCTAATGTGCCAGAAATCACTGTCTCCCGGTTGGCTGCCTCAGGGAGGGGCACTTGCATTTTTCTATCAGTTCCCTGTAGACTGTCAATTTGGAAGATCTTAGGTAAAGCAAACCTATGTTACTTCACTGAAGCAACAGTGCAGAAGGAAAATTGTCATCAGTTGCAGCACTGTGATAGTGATTTCAATCACAAACTGATAATATAATTTGAGAACACAGAACTGATAAAACAGAGTTTGCTTGAAATTGTACAAACCAGAGCCTGGGAACAGATTATGCAGATCAAGCAGAAGGATAAATTATTTTCAGATTCCCTCTCTTCTGCATGATCTTTGCCACAGTTATTACTATTGGGGTGCAGACCAAGCTATGGGGAGCATTTCCATACTAGCAAATGTATGTAAATGCAGCAACCACCCTAGCGTCCTCATAGTCTAGACCAACTAGAAATGAAAGTAGAATCACATGTCCCTGATGAAGAGAGCAGTTAAATGTCCTGCTTAGGGCTATGTGGGAAGCCTGTGGCAGAAGGCAAGACCTCTTCTCCCAGGTGTCCAGTATGCCATCAGAACACCCTTTCACGTAGTTAATTGTCAAATATTCACTTCTGTATGACTCTACCAAACCTCAGAAAATAGCCAGTTAGGAAAAAAAGGTATCTGCAAAAATTGAAGGAAAAAAAAAATCTGCAAGAGAAGAAATGAAGACACTTCTCAATGGCAAAAGTTTTCACCTCGCAGGTCAAGGTGAGTTTACCCAGGAGACTTTCAGAGCATAACAAATGTGACTACAAAGAAACAAAGAATTAATGCCTGATGAATCACTCACAATGAATGAAAACTGTGAAGATGATTGGTGGTATTTACATTCAGCTAGAGTAATAACGCTGCACTGACCTGTTCAAACCTGTAAAGTCCAAGTCTGTTTTCACAAACTGTTAAGGTCAGTGGAAATCTTCCCTTAGTGTTGTCTATAAGGAATAGAGAGATGGGAGTTAAGCATGCTGTGAGTTATGCGGAAGCAGTGTTTGCATGATATAATGGCAAATTATTAAGTCCTGCCGTGCAAGAACCTGATCACTCATATTTAAACCATGGCAATAAAGAACACAGTAGACATATGAGATAGAAGGGCAGGGAGAGGGAAGAAAGAAGAAGGAAGAGGACAGATTGCAAACAAGATTCAGTATGCAAAATGCATATTTTAGGTATAGGAACAGTGCTGACTTCCAAGCCAGGGACTGAAAGATCTTCTGACATTTTCCCACGAAATAACTTGCCATCTGAAAATGCCAACTGATTGAAATCGAAAGTGTTTATGGATTTATTTTTTTTTTTTTATCACTCCAGGGATTTTAGGCTAGAATTTTTATTGCAAAGAAAGAGAAAAAGATAATTTGACTGAGGAACAGCTAATAGCCAGTGATCTTTGAACTCTACCTGCACTACATTCTAAGAAAATACCCTCAGTACTCAACTGCTTTATAATGAGCGTGTTCATGCTCAGATTTTTTATTTTTCCTCTTAACACACAAAAAATATTTCAGAAGAACTTTTCAATTGTGGAAAAGAAAGAAAACCTATAAAATATTCACAAGTATAGAAAAATGTGCTCTCTTCGGTGGGCCATATCTAGCATTTAGGTCATTTGCCTATCGTATTAAATGAGTGTCACTATGCATTAAGAACTGGTGGCACTTTTGGGAGAAGGGAAGGGGGGCAGTTCATTTAGAGTTGTTACACTATGAAACGCTGCTACCAGGGCATGCTGAGTGATTCGCAATGAATAATTTATTGTCTCCTTTCTCTCGTGGAATACCAACAAGCAGATTGTGAAGTGATGTTTGTTGTTGGTTTTTCTGTTTGGTTGGTTGTTTTTTTTTTTCCTTTTTTCTTTTTTCCACTGCACTTCTATATTGTGTCTTTAAGCCTGGTCAAAGGCTGGTCTGAGTCAATAGAGGGCTTTGAACTGAGACATGCTCCGTCGTTCATAATAAATGTCAGTAGGTAGCAACCCAGGGAAAATTATGTTGCAGGATCTTTTACTGTATAGAAAGGAAAAATCAATGTTTCTCCTTTAAGAAGGAGGTTATAACATACAGTCCAGGATGGAAACAACTTAAGTAGCAGCTCCGAACTCCCTCCACAAGGCTTTTTGCAGGGATGAAAAAGGCAAACACCAATACTCCACTTTCCCCCAACAACATATGATGAGATCATAATAAGAAATTCCTTATTAGCTCTTCTGAACACAGTAGATCGTAACTACTCTGTGATAAATGGGATGGGCTATACAGAAAGATGATTGCTTATTGTCTGAATGCTATTACTTAATTACAAGTGATAAAAAATAACAGCATTTTTTAATTTTTCTTGGTTAGTTTATACATGAGGACTACTACAAGTATGAGTTAAAACACGTTTCCTCTATATTGTTCATATTTCCTGTGAGTATTCGTGTTAGAAAATCACAGCCACTTAATTCTCAGATTTTAATGGAAGCCATACACAAAAAGGCTGCTGAAGCAAAATACATTACTATCTCAGTACATATTAGAAAACTATTTAAAATATTCAGTCATCTTCCCTAGTTCAGTTGTATTTAAAGTCTCACCTCAAAATTGAAGGACTTAATCACAGTTTGAAATCTGCACAGAACTTTCTAAACTAATCACACCATTTTTTCCAAATCTCTGCTTGATAAATTTGGGAGATCAACAGTTTTATTGTACAGAAACATTTTTAGGCTACACTTCTCCTTGGGAATTTAGCGGTAAAAAACAACATCGCCAAACCAGGAAAAAAAAATCATCTGAATTTTTAAAAATGCTAAACAAATACTAGTGGGGTTCACACAGCATTCTTCCATCCACAACTCAGGAACTGGTATGCATTAGGACCCATTTCCAGACGAAGTTTTGGAAGTGGTCACTCAGCTCTGCGGTGTTTGATGGCCTGTGTGCAGGCACTTCTGTGCCATTTTAATATAGTGGCATAGATGTGACCTTAGACACCTCAGCCAGCTGTTTTTTGTCTCATGATCAAACTAATTTAATGCTATTTTCAGCTTTAGTTTGTTGTTTGTCTGGGGCTTTTTAATGCTTTTATTTTGTTTTGAGTGTGATCAAGAGAAAGCACACAGTAATCTAGGGACAGGAGTATCCTCCGGGATGTGATAGACTCTTTAAAACGGAAACTTGAGTCCTAATCTTTCATATGCTGAGCCAACTGCATAGACCAGACTCTGTCTTCTGAAAATGGGTTGACACCGTTGTTCTTACTAAGATCTGAAGCTCCATCCTGGGAAACATTTTCCAATAGACAGTTAGCTGAAACGGCATGTTTCAGTGAATTATACTTTGCAACCAAAAAAAAAAAAACCAAACCAGCAGATATGGGAAATGTAAATATTCCTTGAATATCATATGAGCTGGTTTTGGCTAGGCTAGGGAAAATTTTATTCATAGTAGCTAGTATGGGGCTGTGTTTTGGATTTGTCCTGGGAACAGTGTTGATAAGACAGGGATGTTTTAGTTACTGCTGAGAAGTGCTTAGAGAGAGCCAAGGCCTTTTCTGCTGTTCACACCACCTCAACAGTGAGTGGGCTGGGGGTGCATGAGAAGCTGGGAGGGGACAAAGCCAGGACAGCAGACCCCAGCTGATGAAAGGAATATTCCACACCATATGACATCATACGCAGCATATAAAGCTGAGGGAAGAAGAAGGAAGGGGAGGAGGTTCAGAGTGATGGTGTTTGGCTTCCCAAGTAACCATAATGCATGACGGAGCCCAGTTTTCCTGGATATGGCTGAACACCTGCCTGCCCATGGGAAATGGTGAATGAATTCGTTGTTTTGCTTCGCTTGTGTGTGCAGCTTTTGCTTTACTTATTAAACTGTCTTTATCTCAACCCACAAGTTTTCTCACTTTTACTCTTTTTAGTCTCTCCCCCATCCCAATAAGGGCAGTGAGCAAGCAGCTGTGTGGTGCTTAGTTGCCAGCTGAAGTTAAACCACAACAGGTTTTTTTTGGCAAATAAGATAGGGCTTGAAATGTTCGAAATAATGACAGGTTTGATGGGAAGGTACCTGATTGAATTTATAGCTGTTATTGCTGTTTAGCCGCTAATCAGCAGGCTTCAGTGGGGCCTACTTGCCTTACTGTGTATTAGAGTCTACTGCCCATTAGTGGCTGATTTTTACTTTTTCTGCTTGCTGTACTTCTGTACTGCTTATCATCTTGCTCTGTTGTGCCTGGGAACATTGTGGTAACAGCAATGGACGCCTGGGCCGGCAGATGGCCGGGGCATCGCTGCTGTTTCTGTGGTGCTGTACTGGACAGGCCAGAACTCCATCATGAGCTCAAGGCAAAGAGACTGTGACCTTTGGATGAATCCATGTGGAAGCAGGACAACCCAAAAGGTCTGTGGCCATGGTATGTCTAGATGGTAATGGTAATGCCTATCCACACTAGAGCAGGTACATCTCAAAGCACCTGTGGCCATGGTAATGTCTGTAGTGCAGCACTTCTGAAGGTATTGTGGCCCAAGGATTAGTCCACACAGGAGAAGGTACACCTTGAATCATTTGTGGCTGTGGATAAGTCCATGCTGCAGCAGGTACACCTTGAAGCATCAATGGTTGTGCATGAGGTCATTCTAGAGGACCTCGAAACCTGTGACCATGGATAAACCCATTACATATGTTACATATAATGGTGTTCCTTAAATAAGACTAATCTCTGCAAGGAAGTACCACACAATGTTTTGTCAAATGAAAATGGTCTATAACATTTCAGTGATGCTGTAGATAATTATCCACATCAAAAGAAAAACTCAAGAAAATATTTTGCAATACCACAGATGGATTCAGTTTCAGTACAAAGAAAAGAGTAGGAAACATGGGACTCATTTCTGATTCCAGTACAACCATTATGCACATCTTTCTAGGTGCAAAACTCTGCACAAAGCCATGATACCCAGCACAAAAGCTGTTCCTCTATGTTATAATGAAGATTACTTTGTCACTCACATTTCTGCTTCTCACTGTACAAGTAAAGATTGCAGGGCTGAGAAATCTGTGAACTGAACTTTGCTAGACTTATTGAGTGAATTATTAAATTAGTTTTTGTCACAATAACCACACCAAAAATCAGCATAGAAGACTGTCATGGCACGTTTCTAGTGGATTAATCTTCTCATAAGACTCAGTATTATGGTTTCCCACCATCCACCCATTTTCTTTGTATTTCCTTCTCACTGTAGTGACACTGTAGCGTCCTCCAAGTTTATAGCTTTTCCAGCTAGGCTAAATAGGGTGAAGTTCATCTTTTATTTTCCCCACACAAACATTCTTTCTCTGTGCTTCCGGGGCCCAGCAACAAGCCAAGCACTCAAAATACAGAACATGTAACTATTTCCTGTTCTTATACCAGATCATACAGTAGTCTGCAGCAGACCAGGGAACATGTGTGGACGTGCCTGACTTGGAGCATGAAAAATGAAATTGGATCAGTTGGGATAGTTGGAAGACTTGGGATGCTTAGCAATAAAGTACTGGCAATCTCTACTACCCATATGCAAAAAGAGTTGTTTCAAGGGTCAATAGCAAAGACAATTTGGATGGATACATGGAGATTGTAAAAATATATACTCATTTGTTAACATTTGTGTCTTCTTTTTTCCTTTGAAGTCTCTTACAATTTGTGTGCATTAAAGCATTCTTTTGTTTATTATTCTCACTGGGTAGAGTTTGAAATTTGCTTTATTTTGGAGGACTGAGATGGGAAGTAAATGACTGATATTAAAACAATGTCTGGAGACCATAATATAATTTTTTAATCATGCTGCTCAATTAATCTTGTCTGTTTTTCTAGATGGTGCATTATTTATTGACATCTGTTTCCACTGTAGATAAATCTGGGTTTTCACTACTGCCCAGAGTTTGCACTATGGATCCGTCATGTTTATTTTTGACCCTTAACAAGGAGTGTATACTGAATGGTGCAGATATTGTCTATTTGGATATTTATTGATTAAAAAAAAAAAAACAGCAGAACGTAGACACAGTTCTCTAGGAATAAAAAATAATTGCGTACTTCTACTAATTAACAGTTTCTCAGTTTGAGTAAATTCCCAAAGATTATATCAAGCACAGTATTTGAACCTTTAAAATCTGAAAAAAAGCTAAATTGCTACAGAGGTCTTCTTGATTAACGAATAAGAAGATCGTTTCACATTCTGACTACTTAAAAATACAGAGCAACCCACTCCAAAAAGATGATTAGACACTTGAATCTTCTCTAATTGAAAGGCAGAACTCATGAAAAGAGACAAAAAAATCTTGGATTGCAAGAGCTTTCTCAGAAAAGAAACAGTCCTCAAATTTGGAAGACTACTTTCACATCAATACATATTTTTCATTTATTTTATCCGTGGTTTTTTGTTATGAAACAAGACAGGAATGATCTATCTTGTTTAATATTAAAGACGGCATCGAGGTCTGGGACAGTCATTGTTAAAGTAATAGAACTTCTTGGGGGATTTAGCTGCTTCCTTTTCTTTCTTCTCCCTGTGATGAAGGAGCTTCACAGAGGACAGAGTGGTGCTGACTTTGACCTCTAAGAAGCATATTTTATTTTTCTAATATCATGAAGAAACTACTTGCCAAAGAAAGCCTACCATCACTTCTCTCTGGCCTCCTCCTTTGCAGGCTTCCTGAAAAGAGGTCTGGCAGTGAGGAAAGGACGAGATCCAGTGAAGTATGAAATCTTTTTACAAGTTCATGGATTATTATAAAAACTACATTTTCAAGTGCTTTCACCAACTCTAGAGCTTGCTAAAACAAGATTAATAGTTTGATGAGCTCTTCCAGTTTTTCTCTGGTCTCCTAGGAATGGAGGAGGATACAGACAGATGAATCATTGGCATCTAGTCTCTCCCTTCTCATTTCTTCTTGTGCTCTTATTGTAGATCCCTGTTGAACAGGATGTAATTCATTGTTTCGCTTTGTATGTGTGGCTTTTGCTTTACCTTTTAAACTGTCTTTATCACAACCCATGAGTTTTCTCACTTTTACTCTTCTGATTCTGTCCCTCATCCCACCTGGAGGCAATGAGCAAATGGTTGCATATTGCTTAGTTGCCATCTGGGATAAAACCATGACATTCATGAATGTAGGTCTACACAATGCAATTGTAGATGAAAAAGTGAGAAGCAGAGGTCATTTATTCGCCATTCCTACTCCAGAAAAGGATGATCGTTGTCCATCAATAACGCTCACTAGAGTAAAGCATCCCATAGAGGACAAACACAGCTGCTGCCAGAAGAACAAAGGAGACACCATTGTGATCAATGTGAGAAGACTATCAAACACTGTTTGAGATAATCCTTAAAAACAGCTAACAAGGCTCAGTGTCATTAGCAAACTGTTTGGTGCAGACCAATTTAATGGATCACATTGGCAGCTTCAATAAATTAGGGCGTTTCAGAGTGGCTGCACTGGAAGTCAACTTGAGGGCAAGAGGAAGGATGAATCAATTCCTTTCGAAATGCAGTTGCTACTGAAATTATAGTTTACTCCATTCAATTAATACTGTCTTCAGGGACAAAATCTGAGATGTGAAGTAAGAAGAGCTGAAAAATAGCCTTGCTATCTAGTTGCTTTGCTTAAAAAGTAGACCATCTACATACATATTACTTGACTTCTAGTTGTGACTCATATTACAACTATCTTCTTTATTAGTACAATTTTTCTGTAATTTGTTTATTTGTAAAGACATCTTAGAACCTATCTACCATTTTGTGCTTAAGGCACTGCATGTTCTATTCTACTTCAGTTTACAGACAGAGACTGGATCAGATCAGTGTATCATCACATAGCGTGGGATCTGACATAAAATATTTTTTCACTAAATAAGACAAGCATCCTGAGCTTATTATTGTGTTTGTTCTTTTGCTTTTTAAATAAACTAGATTTATGTCCAAGATAACCCTCATCCAGAGACAGTATAAAACAGTTCAGAATGAAAACATAATGAATAACTATATAACCTCAAACTTCTCTACTTCTCAGTTGTCTGCTGGTTCCTGTAACATTCACCACAAAGACTGTAAATACTTTTTTGTCAAATGCAGAAAGAGTTAGTTTCAACAATGATTAAATAAATTACCATTCTAAAATAAACATAGCCATGAACTCTGATCTTTAATTTTCATGCAAGTTCATCCGAAGTGCACTTTCTGAGTATACACGTAAAGAGATATATGAATGAATGTACACTAATGAATATACATTTATAACCCAGAGTAAAACAGTAGGCATATTGCAGCACAATCAGGAACACAACTCTTCCAGACACATAAGCCTCAGCCATTTGAGTGGACCTCTACAAGATAACAGGAAAAGGTGATGAACTTAATCACATCCCATTGATGCATGTCTTTCTGTCGCAAGGGTTTTAGTGGAGTTCCATTTTGAAATAAAATCATAGAAGAAAGAAATGCTGGACCATGTCAGAAAAACCTTGATATTTTCTGACTGAGAAAAACACTTTCATTTTGTTTTGACATCCCATTTCATTGGATTTTTCTAAATTTTATGTTACATAAGTATATACCTATACAAATATGTATGTTTGAATATCATTTTTTATTTAAAAAGGAATGTAAGAAAAGCGTTGTGTGACTGGTATGAAATTACTTTCTACAAATATATGGAAAGTTCACAATATCTGGCATTTGAAGTAGCCCTTTGTGCTCACTACTTGTCGAACACATTCAATAAAATTTTTTCTTCAATGTACTGTTAACTGAGATGACCAAGTGAGACACATTAGTAACTTGGTTTGCTTCCATTCTTCACATAAAACAACTGCTGGATTTCCTTAATTTTTAATTCGTAAACTCTTTTCTCTCCTTTTATATTGCTTTATCTCTTGACAACAAGGGAAGATGGATAGGCACCACCTACTCCTCATGAGCAGTGATGGTTTGTTGGCCATCTAACTACGGCTGTTAGTTTCACCAAAACATAATTTTGATGACTCTCAAGGGAAAGTATCACAAGAAGTGATCACTATGCAAAATGAAACAAATAAATTTATGTAAAATACAGCTTGATTCAATATATTATGTCACGACTTTTTAGTGAAACACAGCAGTAGTTAACAAGAAACACTCAGTCCTGCAGCACTCTGTGACTTCTGAATGTGGCTTGTGGTCAGTGGAGCTGTCACTGTTTTGCAGCTCCCAGCAGCACTACACATGAGGTCTGAAGGATCCATCAGCTCCATTTTTACTGGAAAAATTCCTGTGTTTTCATCAATATGTAATGTTACCAGAAGATAAAACTGAAATGCCCAGACAACCATGTAATCATATTTTCTACCTTGTTTTGTTGAGGTTTTTTTAAGTCTGTGGGGTTCTTGCAGTTTTTCTGGTGTCTTCTACGTGTACAGATTACTGGATGAAATGTATTGGTGAATACTGATACATTCTGTGCATTATCTTCCAGATATTCTTAGTGATCTTCATTTCTTTCTCCTCTTCCTAAAGAGATTTTTTAACAAATTTAAAACTAAATTCTAATTTTAGCTATGGTAAGTGTAATTGCTAAAATTTTCAACATGAACCTTGCTCTGTGGACATAAGTCTATTACTGTGCGGAATTACATGGTTATCTATGTGCTCCAATACACTTATAAGTGGATTTTGGCTGTTCAGTTTGGCATACATGAAAGTGATATCACAGTGACACAAGTTTCTTCATGGTAGCTGCTGGTGTGACTGAAATCTCATATGACTTTCTAGCAAAGGCCCATTCTGAAACTCAAATAGTGAATATTTTCAAATGATCTTAAAGTTCTGAAGCTACTCCAAGGTGCTTTTGACCATGTCAACCATCACTATTTACTTCCACATCTTAACTCACACATAAAAACCGTGGTACACAAAACAAGTTCGTTTGCCCCTGTATATGCCGAAGATGACCAAGGCTCTGGCTGTGCTGTAATCATTATGAGCATTTCCATTGAATCAGCCTTTCTATCATGCTTCATGCTGCATCTGAAGTCAACCTCTCTATAGGAACACTTTTTAACGTTATAGCGATTGTGGATAACTGTTGCTTCTGGGTTCCTCAGTGCAAGAGAGATGTGAACATGCTAGAGAGAGTCCAGAAAAGGGTCACGAAGACCATTAAGCAACTGGAGCATCTCTCTTACGAGGAAAGGCTGAGAGAACTGGGACTGTTCAGCCTGGTGAAGAGAGGGCTCATGGGTAATTTTATTAAGGTCTATAAACACCTGAAGGGAAAGAAGAGCCAGACTCTTCTCAGTGACAGGACTTTGGACGATGGGCATCCACTGAAAGACAGAAGGTTCCCTCTGAACACCAGGAAACACTTTTTCCACTGTAGAGAGTGACTGAGCACTGGCAGAGTTTACCCAGGTAGATTGTGGATTCTCCATCCTTAGAGATACTCAAGAGCCATTTGGACATGGTCCTGGGCAACCAGCTCTAGGTGTTCCTGCTTGAGCAGGGGCTCGGACTAGATGACCTCCAGAGGTCCTTTCCCACTCAACCATTCTGTGATTCTCTGTGATTCTGTCTACAGATGCAAACTCTGGTTTGTAGAGCTAACTGAAAAGTCTGCCATTACTGTACTGGAATCCAAAACATGGGACTGAAACATTCAATGCCAGGCCTTATATGGTGCGTTACTAATACAACTAAGGGCAGTATTTGTAAAGGAAAGCTTTAGTTCAGGGACCTTAGCTCCTGGTGTCCAGTAAACACTGCCGAGAGGAAGGTTCCTTCAGAGAGCATTAAAGAGCAGAAACATACTTTAGCCATCTAGCATCTTCTTCCCCCTCTCTCTTGGCTACTTAGCTTGGGAAGAAAAGTCTTCTACCATTAAGGGGGCATGTGGGACTATGCCCTTGAAATTTACTAACAGCTGTCCCTTTGCAGTGTTACACAGGATATCACGTATTGCAGCAGGAAACCTTGGCTTTTCAATAGGTCATAAAACACAGCTTTTGGGGTCAGAGCATGAAATGATTGTTTATTTTCCAGAAGTGCACATACACGCAAGTCACTTTTGTCAAGGGGATGACTCACACAGGAGAAGGTTTGCCAAGCTCAGAAGAGACATGCTATTAAGGCATACACAGAGCACTGCTGGTTTGCAACTGGCAGGACCATGCCCTCCCTAGCACAGTCACACAGGATTTGCACAAGGCCATGGTCACAGTGGTAGGGAGAGGTTTGGTAACAGTTCCAGACAAGGTAAGGTGGTGAATCAGGGTGAGGGTCCATCAAGGGACTCTCACAAGGAGCTGCAGGAGATGGAGAGAGATAAATTGCAGGAGGCAAGCCTGCCATGCAGGTCCAAAATCCATCCAGGGAACAAGGATTAGGCACAGGTTAACATAAAAAACAGTTCAGGAAAAGAGTTGGTGCCCAGGCCTGTCCTGAAATGAGGCACCTGGGCCCATGGGCAGGGGTTAGGGGGAGACTGGGCAGGGCCAGTAGGGCCTGCAATGCCCTCAGGGTCTGGACATCTTTCGACCCTATGGATGAAAAGTGATGGATCTTCCTTGTCCACATGGTGGCCTATGAGGACTTGCTTTGTATTTTCACAGCTACAGTTTCACAATTTCACTTGTGTCTACTAATGAGATGACAAATGACCTCTGAATGTAATCTTCTCCAGCCATATCCACACAAGATTCTGCTGACAATCACTGCAGGTGTCTTACAAAAATGTGAACAGCACAATAAAATGTGTTTGTTTCATAACTGGGGTTTTACACTCACTAGTCCTTCTCTTGGATAAAAATTGGATTCGGACAGTTTACAGCCTTTTGATCTCTTAATTTACTAGAGAATTTGTCACAGTCAGTAACTGAAGCATTTCATTATCCTTTAATCTATGCTTTATGTTTTCCACTCTTTTTTCATTTTCACCACCATTTACCGTTTTAAAACTTCAGGTACCTTCTATCTAGAAAGAAATTCAAGAAATAACTGGGGAATCAGAAATAACCTTGTTTATCCTTTATTGCAGGTAATCCCTGATTATTTCCTACTTTCAGTTAGTAATATAGTATTTCTTCAACATGATCTTTAAAAATTTTTTATATTGTCATGAAAACAAAACTGTGCACCTCATAGCTCCTTCCAAACTTTGTTTTAAAAGGCTAAATAAACAACTAGCAATTACACAAATAGTGTTCTGAAGAAGTTTGTCTAGAAACATGTAGAAATGTTCTTGGTTTATGAGCTACTTTATAAAAGATAATAATTTCTTCTCTTCTCAAGGCTTTCTGAGCAGGGCAGAAACGCGTTGAGTTGGTGAAAGTCTGTGCATTGATTAAAAAAGAAAGGGGGGGGGACGTTAGCAAAAATGCCTTGAAGAGGTGAGATCTTTGCAGTATTGTCACGGTTCTGTGCCCCATGGCACTGAGCACACAGGAGGTGACCGGCTGCTCCCCCAGAGCTGAATATCGCCTGGAGAAGGGCAGAGCAGAGAACAAGGCAGGAGGGAGCAGGAGGGGCCTGGGCTCCATGTGGAATCGTGTGTCACTTGGCCAAAATAGCAGAACTGGTAGAGATGTGCGAACAGTCACTAGTAGATCCAGACTAATCAATCACACAAGCTCAGATGATATCATGACTTTCTGCAGCTGTGCCAGGAAATACACAATATTTCAATCCAGCCCAGATTTAAGCATTTCTGGAGATCGCATTCATTCCATACTGTTAATTGTGATTTCCTTAGTTTTTCCTTTGCCACTTTATTTACTATATTCACACTTTGCAGCATCTGAAATAGGAACCTCACATGAGCAGAGTGCCTAATTTCCACCCTGAACAGCAACAAAATCCAAGATGCAATCATTTGGGCTTTCCATAAATATGACAGTAATATATAGACTGCCATTATTGTCTATTTACATCTCTGCAGAATACACCCAGCACTGCTATATTGCTCTCAAATTATTTTATTTCACAAATTCAAAGCAACTAATAATGCTCTCCTTTGCCCTAGCCCTGCTGTACAGAACACATTTTCTCCTCTTCTGGAGTATGGTCCAGCATCCAGTACATACAGTAAATCATAGAGGTCACACCGGAATGTCAGGAGACAAATGTGTTCTTATTCTGTAACATGACGGGCTGTCTGAGTGTATTTAGAGGTGCTAGATAATTTTTATTCTCCAGGCCTCCAGCCTCCCTTTGATCCTCATGTATCACTTCCCAGTTCCTTTTAATTCTATTCGCATGTGCATGGATGCAGCTATGCAAAAACAGAGGTTATTTGTAATTAACCCCGAATGGCAGACACGACCTCCTTGCCAAGCACCAGCCCTAGAACAGAGCTTTCTCTGACTTTCCTGCTTGTACGGTTAATTGTCGCTGTGCCCACAGCATTCCTCGTGGGGTGTCTGCACACAGTTAAAAGAGCAAGAGTGGAAATGAGGGACCTGTATGTGCCAATGCAAAGATAACACGGCTGATGACACCAAAATTACAGCTTGATTCAGGCAGATACCTAACCACACACTCAAAAATAAATATACGCACAGTCCATGTGAAGTCAGTGGGATAGAAATACATTTCATTGAACAAAGTGTGTGCTTGACAAATTCTGTACCGAGTCAAGGCTTTCCACCATCAGGTCTTAAATATATAAGCTTATGAGTACTAGTTGCATTTCTGTTCTTACAAGATGCTACTGCCATGGTGCTCAGGAGCCAAGGACCAGGACCCCATTTTGTCTGTCTCTGTATGAAGCCAGAGGAGAGAGAAAAAAAAAAGAAAAAAGAAAAAAAAGACAAAATCTTGAAACCTGACAACATGAGAGAAGAGGCAAACATGTAGGGAGGAGATGGGAGTGATGAGGCACGGGGTGGGCAGTACAGCTGACAGGCAGCAGCCTCGCTGTCTGGGTACTGTCACAGGCAGCCCGGTCGGGGAGAGCTTCCAGCGGCGTCTGATGGAGGGTAATGAGGCAGCTCCACCGAGGTGTGCAGCAGCCTCCACGGAGGCAGCGTGAGAGAAGACACCAAAGCGTTTGTTTGAAATGTTAACAAGTGAACGTCGAAGCTGGCATCAGTGACCCATCAGGGCTGAGAGATGACACTTCCTGTGAATTATAGATGATCTGGGGGGAAGGTGTAGCTTTGAAGGGCCTTCAAGGTGAAGTCAAGCGCTTCGCGTTTTATGTGATATAAAAAGAGAAGCCAGCAGTGGGATGATGAGGGGGTGGGAGGGAGCAAAGTGACAACCCAGTGGAATTAATTTTGCAGCAGCACGATGAAGGGCATGGAAAAGAAATATCCCTGCCCAGATCACTCCTTCCAGCGACCACCGTCTCCCAGCTGATCCTCCCCACAACGACGCGTGGGGCACTTCCACTAAAACATGGCAAGTTTAATTAATTATTCTTAAATTCAGGGGCGTGTGTGTGATGAACGGTGTACCCAGGATAAGGAGCATGATTAAAATGTCTGAAAATGCTTAAAAAAAAAAGAATTTTTAATTTCTATTTTATTATGTTAGATACTAATGAAATAATCATCAGGTAGTTATAGGAAAATAATAATTCATCACCTTCATTTTAGATTTTGACTTCTGTTCATAATTTCCCAAGAGTTTGCAAGATAAAGGACCACGTTACTCCATTAATATCTGCATTTCATCAAAGAATCAATATTATACATAGTAAGAACTACTTACACTTTTAACATAGCAATCAGGTACAGATAAATGAAAAAATAAATTATGCTAACAGATAAAAGTACTTTGCTTAATTGTTAGGGATATTTTTTCATCCCATAAAAGCATTTGCTTTCATGTTCTTTAACCTTTTCATCTCTCAGAATTACATAGGTGGTGTCATATTCTGCAAACATTGACCTTCTCAATAGATTGCCAGACACTTAATCCATCACATCCCTTGGCATGTCTGATTCCCAGCATGGGACATTTACTCGTCATTGGCCTGTTGTAATACATTCTGTATCCACACATTGAGGCATGTTTTGTTGTAATTTGTTCCTTTTATTCTATTCTCCAGCTCTTGCTAACAACCCGGAGCACTGACCATTTTAACAGAAATCCCAGATTTTGCTCTTTAGCCTTCAGCAATGACCAAACATCAGCAGTAAGCCAAAAGGTCTGGTGAGCAGAACTCTGTTACATTGTTCATTAATATCCAAGTATGTATTACGGATCTTCTCAGCATTATTTCATACTGGGTTCTTTGCAGAACCTAATGAAACAAACAGAAAAGGTTTGGTGCATCTGCACAAAAATCCCAGCATCCTCGTACATTTATACACATGCAATAGCATTTGGCTGGGATGCATCTCCCTTAATTTTAGCCATTTGGAAGACATTGCATCTTAGCCAGTCATTTTGACTGTCCGTGTAGCCAATGAAGAGAGGTGGCTATCTCCAGATAGCAATGCATCCCAGCCTCTTTTTGCATCTGCTTAGACTCAACATCTGACTTTCAAACAACTCAAGTTACACCCAGCACAAAGCTCTTTGAGGCTTCTTCCTCCTGTAAGCAAAGCTCCTTCTTCTTGTAGGGTGGAGTTGCTATGCTGCTGCCCAAGTCCTGCATTCAATGAGGATTAATGTACTTGCCTTGGGTGAAACAGAAATGGTGAGAAAGGATTCCCTGTCTCCCCATCAATTGGGAAAATTAAGTTTTGCTCTTTTTCAACTGCTTTCTGTGAAATGAAAAGGTGACTATTTAGCCTTCTAGGGATGTCCTCCAGTGTGCTATATTACAGACCTTCCCAAAAGCTCACTTCATCTGCTCTGTTGTGTGATAACCTCCAGAATACCATACTTCTGGAAATAGTCCCAAGCACTCAGCAGCTACTCAGCTCACATTGCCGTGAAGCATGTCCAGCGGTACGAAAACTTTCCTGGATAAGCAAATAAAACTTTAATTAATTGCATACAAGTGTGCAAAACCTCAGCATTATTTCCATGTGCAAGTTCACTGATATTTTAAAAGTAGTCAAATATCTGTTAAAAGAAAGAAGCATTTTATTTCCCGAACTGATAGTTTTGCTTTCTAGTGAAGTTCATGCCTCTTTTACCTAGTTTCACCTGTGCTTGCTCCTGGGCCATCAAAACCATGTGAGAAGAAACACATGCATCATAGTTAAAGAAAGGACTATTTGTGCATAGCTCTGAAAGAGCGGTGTCCTGGTGAGACCTCACAGTTAGAGAAAAACAAATTTCAGATTGATCAAGTTCTAAAAAACGTTATCACAAAACCAGTTAGTTTGAGAAGTTCTGGGCAGGGAAACATAGGGCACTCCTCCACCTCAGCTGCTAAAACAGTAGCTGAAATGTAGCACAGCACAGAATATACCTCCTTAGCAATTTCCAGGTGCATGTTTGAGGTTCTTTCTGGTTTTCCTGCTTCTTATAGTCTTCCTCACTTTTCTGTTGACTTTGATGTCTCCTGTGTTCATGAATTTTCACTTTCAGCCCAGTGATCATCCCTTTTCATAAAAGTTCTGGTTACTTCCTAGCAAAATTTGCATTCCTACAAATATTCCAAGAAGGCTACACTTCCAGTATCTAATCCTTGATTTAAGTTTACAAATCCCGGTGCAACTCAGGAAAATGAAGAGAAAACATCAGGACATCAGGAAAAAAAAAAAAAA
>VWYH01011110.1:107346-177445 GCA_013399365.1 Pampusana beccarii | reverse complement strand
AAAAAAAAAAAAAACAAAAAAAAAACCAACACAACCTGAATTGTTTGTTGGAAATCCACTATTGGCAGTGGAGGAAAGACAGACATTTGGACTTAAGAATGGATGAGAACTAAGGGTCCAAATTCAATTTTACTTGGCAATTTGGCAATCTGTGTTTCTATCCCGGCAACCAAGATAGGATTTTTTAGGCTTCTAAGTCTGATATCTAAGAAATATTTCAATATTTCAAACATTTTTCTTGAAACTATAACTTGGACTACGTGCTCATTTACTGAGATAACTCACCCAGAGTAAAAATGGGAAGTGTGTTAAAACCAAAATGAGATGGAGGCCTTTCCAGTTCTTATAAAGAAGGTATTTTTTCAGTCTTTGGATCTAGTCTGATTAAGCAACACAAAACAGAGCTACAACCCAGTGTTCCACAAGCAGGAGTAAGGTATTCTATATTTTGTATAAATATCCTTGTTTTGTGTTTTTAACTCAAACAAATGAAACATGGCAGTTTAATTACCTCTTAGAAGTTAAAAATTGTACAAATGTATATAAAACCAACTGCATTTGTGCTGTCCTCATCTAAGAAGAGCAAATGTCGTACTAGATGTTCTGGGGTTTGTTTTATGAGATTTCAGTGGGATTGTTTATACTGGAAGATTAAAGCAAACATCAAAGAGCAACATTAGTCCCCCCAAAAATGACTGAGAAATAACGAATCCTTAATAAGTCTATAATAAGGTGTGGAAAGTCTTTAAGTCATTAGGAATAATCTTTTCAGTTCTCAAGTCAAAGAAATCCATGACTGGCCAGGTATGAGTGGTGACTGTGACCAAACAGCCTTATACCTGCAAATAACCGAACTTGCCACATGAAGAGAATGTGATTTAATGTCCGCTCAGCTGCACGCCTGAGAAAAGATCAAAAAGGACTTATAACAAAAGCAAGATAACCTTTTCCACAAAGACACTATAGCCCCTCCTGCAGGGAGATCCCTCTTGGAGGAAGAAATCAGACAGCCGCTAAAACTGGAGGAAACCCCATCAAGAGCAGCTGCAAAGAAGCCACCTGTGTGTGCCGCAGCAGCCGGCGGTGGGGGAGCTGCACCCCCAGTGCAGAGCCACCTCCAGCCTGGTGGGCACAGGAGCAGAAGCAGCGTGAGAGGATGCAAAGGTTAGAAAAGGTTAGAAATACCCTTCTGCCTTTACCGCTCAGAATGAAGTTCACTTCTATTTTTTGACAAATATGCTTGGCTAAAAATAACCTGGTTTTATTTTGATTCCACTAATGGAATGTTTTAAATAATATTTTTTCTAAATATCAAAAATATTAGCTTTAACTACACGTTCATCACATTAATAAATTCTGTTTCCATCATTTTAGCTCTACAGTTAATATTTAAGGCTACAGAAAAAAAATGGTTCTGTCTCACTGACAAACTGGGGGAAAAGTTCCTAGGAATTAAATGTTTCCCTTTACTGGAGATTTTTTTTTTTTTTTTTTAAGTTTAAGGGTGGGAAGACCAAAATATTTTGCTGGAATAGAAATTAAATGTTTCATTGCGCTTGTATTTAAATCTGTTTAGCCTTTTAAAAAATATCTCTGTTTTCTAAACATGAAGTATTTTAAAATTTAAAAAGTATTTTTCTTCTTTCTTATGTGGACACTAGCCTCTGAATGCAGTATTAATTTGTAAGTGATTGAAGCATTTTATGAGGCCCTTTTTTTGTGAATAATAATAGTAACTCTAAAAATCTTAAAGCTCTCCTCTTTCTGTCTGTGGAAACACAGTTGACATAGAGATTGTGTTATTCAGGTTAAAACAATATTGCAAGTAAAATTAAACAAACATTTCATTTTCAAATTGAGCCAAAGCAAAAATTTGCAAACCAACAAACAAGCAGACTTTGGGTGAACCTCATGATAATTTAAGTTCTGAACTAAGGTATTTTATAAAATTTAATTTTTAGTTTAGCACGTTTTCTATTTTTGTCAGGAATTTATCCATGTCTGAAGTTCCCTTTCAAGGAGGAGCTAAAATAGCTCAACCATAGGTATTAAAAAAATCTTACATTTAGAACTAACTAAAAATGTATTTTTACATAGTTTCAAACACTATCTTTTCCACTTAGCCAAGTTTCTCAAGATACATGGTCTTTCTTCATTTTTTTTTTCAGTCATAAGAACAAAAATCCTTTGTTTTCTTCAGAGCTTTGGACAAAAATTAAAATGTGCGTAATTTCATCCCCAAATTCCAGTTCAAGTCACAAGAAAAATAGTTTCAAAATGGATCCAAAGAAAACCTACAAAAGCATGTTTGTTCTTGAGCAGGTCTAGAGGTGAGTCCTTCGACATTGCAGATGCTGAATTTCAACCTTCTCTTTTTTTGCTGATCAAACTACATGGTAAAAACCCACTCGGTGTCATAAGCACGTAGTGTAAATTTACAAAAATTTATGTGTGAAAGTTCCAGTATGAAGAGTGCTGAATTATGCAGGGAGCAGACAGGGGAATGTGGATTTTAGAAGGTGCTCTTGCACCGTATACTGTTTTTTCTTAAAATTCTGGCAATGAACAGTCCACAATACAGAAAAATGTGATTCACTGCAGAAAAAAATAGAGACTGTGTTTATCTTTTCTCAATCCAGAATTTATGAGGGTAAAAAAAATATAAGAACCAAAAAATTAAGGAGTCAATTACTTTAAGCTTAACCTGTGAGTCACTTCCAGCAGTAATCCACTATACCAGCAGTAATTTTTTTCCATATGAAACTGTTGAGTACTAAAGCACATCCATTGTATGCATATATACGTGTTCACATGCATATATGCTTCAATATTTGTGCATGTATATGTAGAGGTGAAAGACAATTTTAGATATGAAATATGACATACTTGGTTTTGCCAAACTAAAACCACGAATTCCAACAAACCTGACATCTTGATTTCCTGTTCTTCCACTGGGATTTTTGAATTATGTTTTTATTCTTCTTAGTGATAAGTATGATGTAAAACCGTAGTTCTACTTTTTTTTTTTTATTGGCTTCAAGTAGAAATTATGTGCTAGATAGAGAGAGCATGCACATCCCACAGAACTCAGCAACTTTGCAAAAATTCAAAACCAGAACATTTTATCAAAACACATAAATTCTTCACTGAAAACTAAAAAGATTATGCAGAGAGGTTACCACAGAATTTCTTGATTATAAAAATTATTGAAATAAATTTCCCAACTTTTCTTTCTAAGGCTGATTCCACAACTGGATAGCAACTCTCAGATGTAAAATTATTTTTCCTCCTATTTAGATTTTGCAATGTATTATCGAAAAAAAGAAAGACCACTGAAATTCAATAAGGGACAAGTGAACTTGAGAACCCAGGCTATGGAGTATAATGGGGCTGTCAAACAACCAGTTTAACATTGCCTAGGAGAAAGAAAAATGACACTTCTAGTATTGGAAATATTGATGGATTTGTTGTTGTTTTCAAATCATAGGTGCTAAAATTATTTGGGAAAACTAAGAACTTACACACAAAAATGTTTTCTTTATGGAATGCAATCTAATCCATTAAAATACAACTTTGATATAATGTTGTTTAACACCCTTGTCCATCAGCCATGAAACTGAAGTCATTTACAAGGGAAAATAATTATGAAAAAATCCTGTAATCAGTGTGCATCAGAATGAAATGACATTCTTACTCTTGGGCCAAACACAAAGACAGCTTTAATTTCAAAGAATTGATAAGTACATAACAGTGACAGGACTGGCCTTTTACCAGAACTGACTGTATTCTTCACTGCATTTAATTGTAAAAAAATGGGTGGAAGGAAGAAGTGTACATAAAAAGAAACTTCTTGATTACAATTCATGAAAGCATAGGGTTCTTGATGCCAGAAGAGGGTTTTTTTGGCTGTTCTTAGTGTAAGAAAAATAGATAGAAAATACATCCTCCTTTTCAAAGGAGAACTTAGTTAATTACAGTTGCTCACAGGAAAGAGAGACCCAAATAACAGAGGGTTATCTATTAATTAATGGAAGAAATAACTCTAAAAGAAGACAGAGGTGACTCTGTCAATATAGATTTTGCTAACAATTTCCTGATGTTTTAGTCATGTGGATATAAATTCTGCTATGGTACTTGTGCTCAGGTGTCATACACTAGAGAACATACTCTGTTTAGTTTACTAGATAGGACAGAACCTTTTTTTTTCTTTTTTTTCTGTTTGTAGAAATTATTTTCATACATACCAACCACATTTAAATTCTAGCTCACATAACATGCTAGCTAGAGCATCTATTCTATACAATACCTAAATTAGATGCCACTTTTACAAGAGCACTGTGTTTCAGTATGCAAACTGAACGATATAGTCACCATCTTGGAAAGGATGGGCAGTGAGAAGAGCAGCCTCTCATGAATAAATGCATTTGGATCCAGGGCTCTGAGTGTTTGCACAGCTGCTCACCTCCCATGGGATGAGGGGAGAGTCAGAAGAGAAACATAAACATCAGTTCTCCAGATGTGATCAGGCTGCATGTTGCAATATGTCCCGCCCAAATTTGTCAGCTTTAACAAGGATATAATTAAAGTATTGGAGATGTTATTAATAGTACTGCCTATTTTGACAATTTTGACTATTTTGATCTCACCATTCAATTCACACATGCATAGTATTTGACCAGTGCACCATCACTAAAGGTGAAGTTGTCCATTTTCATGTGGCTAGCAGTCTCCTTTGAAGAAAATAAGGATGACATACAAAGGTAATACCACCACTGAAATGTTTACTAGAGGTGGTAGCGCACTCAAATGATCAAGAATTACAGCACTTACAGTAGTGAAGATACTTGTTTGATAACTGAGAAAGATCTCAAAGCACATTTTTACATGGCATTCTCACATTTCAGCTACTTTGAGTGTTTCTTCGAGAAGAGTGATGACCAGCTGAAGTCACCATGCACCTTTTAAATAAGTGGAGAGATCTCAATGGGCTCCAACCAGAAGGATTAATTGGTGTTTCTTACGCCCTGATTAAATTCCTGTAAATCTCTAAAGCAGGACCACACTAAGTCCCAGCTGAAATCCAGGTACACTCTTTATCAGAAGATGACCAGGCCTTAGCCACTTTCTGTCTGGCAGCACATACAGTTTTCCATAGATACTCATACGGAACAGGTTTCATCCCATCAGTCACTGGTAATCATGACTTTATAATGTCATACAGCAACGTTATGTGAAGGTGCAGCTGAGGCCAGTGCAAACAGCATTAATTGAAAACAATAGACTTTCCATGGGCCAAAGCACTTACAACTCACATAAATAAGATAATAAAAGAGGTGAGAAAGTTAATAAGTTTGATCAATATTGTCAAGTTTATATTAACAGATGAAAGTGGGAAAGACAGTAACCTATGCCTGAATGCACATACAGCCCTTCAGTGAATGTCTGTTAATGTCCCTGGGACACATTAATCCACAGAGGATATGAGTTGTTACAACATCTGAAGTCCAGCTCTCCATTAGTACAAGCTCTTGCAACTCACATCATTAGATTGGGAAATTTCGTGGCTTAACCTGTCACGTATCAGCAACAGATGAGCAGGTAGACAATGTATTGACATTGAGGACTAAGGAGAAAAGCTGAATAAATTGTTGTCTTAGTTCATCAGATGAACCTTGGTAATTAACCTTGAGCATAGTACTTGTTAAGTAAAATTTATTAGTTTTAAAGCACCATCACATTTGCCTTGACAGTTGCACATAAACAGAGAGCTGACTTGTTAAGCTGCAGTAACTCTCTCTGTTTCAAAGAGCTCTTCACAGCCTTCTTGTTTAAACAAAGGTGGTGTAAAACTACTCAATTAAAAACAAGGAAAAAGATTAAATATGAGCCAGCAGTGTGCCCAGGTGGCCAAAAAGACCATCAGCATCCTGGCTTGTGTCAGGAACAGTGTGGCCAACAGGACAAGGGACGTGATCATGCGACTGTACTCGGTGCTGGTGAGGCCCCACCTTGAATCCTGTGTTCAGTTTTGGGCCCCTCATCATCAGAAGGACATTAAGGTGCTGGAGAGAGTGCAGAGGAGGGTGACGAGGCTGGTGAGGGCTCTGGAGCACAAGTCTGATGAGGAGCAACTGGGGGAGCTGGGGCTGTTGAGCCTGGAGAAAAGGAGGATGAGGGGAGACCTTATCACTGTCTACAACTGCCTGAAAGGAGGTTGTAGCATGGAGGGTGTTGGTCTCTTCTCCCAAGTAGCAAGTGATAGGACAAGAGAAAATGGCCTCAAGTTGTGCCAGGGAAGGTTCAGCTTGGATATTAGGAAAAAATTCTTCACGAAAGGGTTGTCAGGCATTGGAACAGGCTGCCCAGGGAAGTGGTGGAGTCACCATCCCTGAAGGTGTTTAAAAGGCATTTAGACAAGGTTCTTAGGGATATGGTTTAGTGCTAGAGTTAGGTTATGGTTGGATTTGATGATCCTGAGGATCTCTTCCAACTGAAGTGATTCTATGATCCTATGATTCTATTCTAAATTTACGGACAGTAGTTTCATCCTCTGTTTTCCTTCTTTCCTTATATGTCACATCGCCTCTGAACAAACACCCACTGGGCAAACACACCAGACACAATATCTATCACTAGTGTGACCGGTTTGTGAACCTGCTGCCCTCATGTTTAGGACCTGAGATTGCAGTGTAGAAGATCTGAGTGTTGATCGGGCAGGCAGGTCGAGGTGAAGAGGAGCAGCAGGCAGGAGGCTTGAGGCAGATTTGGAACTGAAGACGCAATCCTGAGCTACAGCAGGACGGCTGCAGACTGGTGGGCCAGCAAGCCATCAGAGTGGGGTTTGTCCCTGGTGGGACAGTGGCGCATCCCAGCCAGGATGCTGATACTGGAGTATTTTTCATGTTGCCTGAAGTAAGTAACATCTCACAAGGCTTCGCTGACATACAAGACCTCCTCTCTGCATTTTCCCTGTATAAAGTAGCACTGGAGATGGGAAACACAGGAGAAAGATGGAAAAAGAAAGGGAATATAAAATCCTAAGCTCTATACCTTTACTAGACAGAAAGGGGCTGACTGTGAGGTGTCTGGGGTTTCTTTCCCTTAGCCAACATGTAACTTAACCTCCTGTCACCATGACACTTAAATTATATTTCTAAGGTCTCTTTTCTTTAAAAAAGGTAGCAAATGTACTGCTGCTGGTTGGCTCGCTTGTTTTTCAGCTTTCCACAGTCTTTTTTTTAAACTTGGATATAACCTCCCAACCAAGTCAGACCTGAGTACAGACTACAAGAACACAAAGATGTCAAAAATTAAGAGCACAAAATTAGACTCCTACTCCAAATTCAGAATAGCAAAATTAATAACCTGATTTTCTGAAGTTCTTACACGCAACTCCCACAGATGTCAACAAAATACTTAATTCAGAGTTTGACTTCAGTGCTTTGAGAATCAGGTAACTTGTTTGGGTACGTAAGTAGGGGTTTACAAGAGTAGCTATAGCCTTTATTTATTTTTCAAATGTATAGATCCTATGTTCAGAGCAAGTGATTGCTTCAGCTCCTGGAAGAGAATTTTGAAAAAAGATAATCTGGCCAGGATCCAGCTTTGGTGAGGAGACACACAGGGGCATACAGAGCCAGGGTTTCAGTCCTACTCATCAACCACTGGTCCCCATCGTGTGTAGGAGGAATCTCAGCCTTTTGTTCTAGTGACCCTGTAAATGACCCTGACAGCTCAACAATAGCCCCTTCCTCAGCTGCTCTTTGTTCTTCACGTGCTGTTTCCTAAAACACTGAATTAAATAAATAGTAAATGCATGGCTGGATGAAAGAAATTCAGACAAGGATTAAAGTGCCGTTGTTACGTATTTTAAAAAGCAAGAGTATGCAGAAATTATTAATCGCACGGTTTTGATTGTTTGTAATGGTATGATGTACATAACTATAGAAATAAACGGAAAGTGGCAGATTTTTCTCTGAGTGCTCTTATTTGATTTGCTTAAAAAAGATATACATTTTGTTTTGTGTGTGTATGTGTCTGTCCGTCTGTCTAATTCACTGCCAGGAGATAGATTGATAGAGGAACAACTTCTGCAAATGACAGACCTGGAATCACTAAGGGGAAATGCACTTGAGGCATAATCAGATAGGAAAGTCACAATTTTCACGATATATCCACTGCATATGAGATGATCCTTACTGAAATAATATTTTTTTTTAGGGTTCTGTTCTTTGTTGCTTTGCATATGCTCAACACTGTAGATCCAGCTATATGAGAGGTGATTTTTTTGCCCTTCCCCCACAGCTGTCAGGTGAAAGACTTCTTGTCTCCCTGCTTTCAGCTTGGCAAAGCCATGCAGCATTACCCCTTCACAACAAAATCTTTGTGGTTCTGCCCCTAATCTTACCTCTCTTTTAATCAAAGAAATTAAGTTTGGAAGCCTAAAGAACTTAGAAACTGAAAGCAACAAAATTAGTCCAAAACAGCTTCTTCAAAACAAAGGAATTCTTCCTGCACCTCAAGATATAAAGCGTGACCAAAAAACCCACCCCACCCCCCCAAAAAACCCACAAAACCAGCCAAACAACAACAACAACAAAATAACAACAACCAAAAAAGCGCACGACAACAGTAAATATTGGGTTCTACATATGTATTTCAGTTTACCTAAATCTTTCTAGGCATTAGTCTGCAAGATTTACCTCAGACCAGATGGCCCTCATCTCTACCTGGAAGATACAAAGAATCCTTATTGCAGAGAGTAATAAACATGACTGCAAATGGTCAACAGTCTGTTTACTCCCCTCTTCCTAAAGTCATCTTCTGTCAGATTTAGCATGCCCTTTAATGGCCAGCTGAATATCCGTAAATCTGTTGGTTTACTTCCTAGCATACACTACCAAATAATGACATCCCTTGCCAAGTCCGTTACTGGTACATAGACATACGTCATTCCTGCCCTGGAAACAAAACAGCAGATATCAACACTTTGGGTGACAGGGTGCAAGATGACACTTGAGAACAGCTCCTATTTCATGGGGTCTTTAACAGGAGCAACAACAGATGAGTCTCACTCCTACCACATCTGTTTCTAAGGGGTCCATGAAAGCAGATTTTGCAGCATAACTGCAATTATAACCACAGGAAACTGGATTCAAGAAACCAAACACGCTGTGGCTGGTTAAGGCAGTCAGGCTGGCACAACAGCAAAGGGCCAGCATGTTCAGCTGCAACAATAAGCCGCAGCAGAGAGTGCTCTTTCATACTGTGTGCAATGCTGTTGGTACATTATGACCCACAAGTCTCAACAGCGGAGTCCTGGGGGCGAGAGAGACCCAAATCCAGGCTTGCAATCTGATTCAGGGAAGCTGGGAGGAACTATCCAGGGCCAGCAGACTGCACAAGAGGTCCTGAACACCCCGTTGGGACTGTGGCTCTGGGCGTCCTCCTCCCGTCACATCCTGGGCCTGGGCAGACACAACAGCCGAGCGGCGGGAGCCAGGAGCCCCGGGCACTTCACGCAGGTCACAGCTGCAGCAGCCAGACAGGCGCTTCCCCGGCCTCCTCTTCACTCCCTCCCCCGCCTTCCGCTGCCTTTTTTTCGCCCCCTTTCTCTCCATGTGACACTTCGCGAGAAATCTGACGGATTTAACAAGTCATGGAGAGAAGGTTTTATCATCCAGGAAGACAACTGAGCCAGCCATTCAGATTTCTGTGCTCCAGCAGGCTGCAGGCTTCCCCAGAGCCACCCACCTCCCAGGGGCTACGAGGGGAAGAGAGAAAATGAACTTCTGTTCTGCATTCACCTTTCCATACATCTGTACTATTTCCACATTGTATAAACTACTCGGATGGGTTTCCAAGTGTCTGGAGGGTAGACAGAACGGTAGAGGATGCTGGATGCTGACAGCAGGGATGTTGTCATGGTGACAGAGAGGGGAGCCTCAGTGGTTAGAAACTTGGTAGCAGGTAATTAAAGATGCCCAGAAGCCAGGGACAAGGGTTTGATACTGCCCTGTTACCCTGAGGCAAATTTCAAATGAAGATGAAACCTTCTGCCCCACGCTCATAATTAATGCTTCCAATTGTGCTCTCGGGCACAGGGATCCACAGCCTTTGCATTCAACTGAGGGAAAGCACTGCTCGTAACGAAATACTGAATCATCATTTTCCTGTGCATGCTGTTATCTGTGTTTCTTTAGTGACAGTATATAACTGAAACAAAATCCCTAGCCAGCTGCAGTTGAGTCTGTAATTGGTGACATCAAGTTTATTTGGCATTCATTATTCATTATTTAAATTGTCATTGAGTAAAAGTATTCTGAAAGTGTACCTGCCCATGCACAAAGGTCTGTCTGACTTATTATAGGGTGAATGACGATATGATTTACCAAAAACAAAACAAAACAACAACAACCAAAAAAAACCCCGAAACACTTGCTAGGAGGAACAAAACAAAAAAATGGCCTTGCTCTTTCAGTTTGCAAATACGTATGGTTCAGCATGACAAATGAAATTCCAACTTGCTTTCCTCTGTGTTAGTAAGCATATAATTACGCACAGTTAATTTATTTGCATTCATTACATCCACATGGATACTTATCCATGTGAACTCACAGAGATAGATGTGGTGCTACAGGCGGGGTCCTGTACACTACATGATTTGGTGACTTTGCAGTTTATCCCTTGCTGCAAAATATGTTCCAGATGCTCAGCTCTCATCACGCACAAAAGCAGCTCTAGTGAAGCCTGTGTGGTGCGTGGAAAAACCTGAGCATGTGAGCTGAATATCAACTGCAACAGTCATGTCTTCCTGCACTAGCAAGCATGCTAAAACAATAGGACAGAGATCTCAGCAACGTAATTTTTCTTAAAGGGCTGCGAACTCGGAAACTCTGAACCTAGGAAATTATCATCAGAAAGTATGGGAACACTGCAAAATAATACAGCATTAGTAACAGAAAATTATATGTCCACATTCAAATCTGAATCTTCATCTAAACTCATCTGAAGCTCCTGCAAAAATGCCCAAATTCCCAGCAGTGATGCAGAATATAGGGATCTTGGCACAGATTTTGGATGTTTTCTGGCTTTGTAGTAGGATGCTTTTCACCTATAAACGCATGCAATTATACATGCACAAATCTAGATGCATGATTTTTAGTATATGTTTGCACAAAATATTACTGTACCTAGTGCAATGCATATCACTAACCAAAACTCAGATACATGAAAATATAAAATGACTGATATGTATGTCATCTTTTTACACTCGAAGTCTTTCAGAGTGATTTCATCTACTGCGTGTTGTCTACTCTATACTTTGTGCTATGTTAACACTCGCTGTAAACTAAAACTAAAGAAAGCCACTCATTACTGTGAATTCAGTAAAGAAAATATTCAGAAGAAAAAGCAGACTCTCGGTTTTGTGTTGTTTAAAAATGCTGAGGAATCAGGACTTATCAATATTGTTTAAAACATTGAAACTTAGGACATTTTAAAGAAGTAAGGTGCACACACAACCTCAGGTCTGCCCTTGATCACTAGCATATTGAAAGCCTTCTTTCTTTTGGCTGATTACAGCCACCTGCACTTGTAGTGAGTAGGAGGCCATTCATTTAGCTTGACACCTGGCAACCTGCCTTGCTTCTGGAGCTAAATTTATGTGTCATGGATTTTCAGGGGGAAAAGACAGTGGCAGATGCTTCAATATCAGTTACTACATTTAATGAAAGAAAAGAGTCTTATTACTGCAGTCATTTGTTGCCATAACTTCCCACGTTAAACCCACAGAAACCATTAGAGCATCTTCCTACCAGAGGCCGAAGATTTTAACTCAATTACACTCATTGTGAGTGCAATAATTTGAGTTTAGCAAGAGCATATCTTCCCAATAGCCATCCATGTTCAACTTGAATGTGCATGCTGTTTTTCCTTTCAGTTTCTGAGGTTTTGACATCCAGCCACTGATTCTTCTTCTTCTTGGGTGTTGTTGACCCAGGAGAATATTTAGTCATAGTAAACAAGTCCCTTCTTGATCTTCCTTTTGTTAAACTGTTTGCTGTGGTCCCTTGTCAAGCATGGAAGTAACCAGGGAAGAGAAAAATCTAATTCTGTTCAACTTAGCTCTGTAGCATCCAGCTTTTCCGAGCATGCTACCTTGCATCCCTGCTCTACAATTTTTGGCTCATAACCTGGCTCTTATCTTGACATAAGTAACATGATCACTGCTGTTAAATGATACTGCTTTCTGCCCTCCACATAGAGATCTATAACACCTTTATTTGCATCAGAGTGATTTTCAGTCCCCTGAGGAATAAAAATCCCTCCCTTTCTCTTCCTTTCCCACACTCTCCTCCCCACTAGCCCTGCCCCACTCCACTGAGGAAGTCAGCAGCTTTATGCTCATTTTAAAGACTGGCAAACAGAAGCACAGAAAAGATAACACCTTACTCTGTATCACATATCAGACAAGGGCAGACCTCTGTAACCTAAGTCTCCTGGCTAAATCTAGCAATGCATTTGTAACACTAGTTCTGCTGTCTCTAATCCTTACTGCTGGTTGTCTTCACTACACACACAGACTGTCAAATTTCATAGTTTCGCATGTTAAAATGTAGCAAAGAAATCTAGTATTGCCACTTTTTTTCGGCAAACTTCCATTTGATTCCCTATAAGGCACTTGCAGATTTGGTGCAAATCTACTAAAATGGGGTCTTCTGCTTTGGTTTCTTAACAGAGAGCAAATCTAGGCAGGCGAGAAACCAAAGCACTCTTACTTCTAGTTTAGCATGTTCTGCTTAAGGCGCATACCGAAGAAAACATAAACCAGAAATGCCTTACTGTAGCAGAAAAATAAGTGATGGAATTTGGACATAAAACATCAACAGTGAGCCCTGTCCCCTGTATTCAGAACACATTAATCTCCCAGACTAAGAAAAAGACAAACTCCTACCAACAAGGTATTGATCTCCTCCATATTGCACACACAAGCATTTCCTGGTAGTGTCAGGTGATGGATTTATAAACTCTGTAAACATTAGGAGCATAGATGTGCATTTAGTGAATTGTTTCAGTATTACAGATGCCATGTAGTCTCATGTGATGTTTGATTTGAGATAAGCAGCCTTTGTTTCATTATTTTAGTGATTTAATTATTGTGAAATCTCAGTGTAGACATGCAATAGTAAGTCAATTAGCTTGTGGTCAAGTCAGGCAAACAGATTCATGACACAGATGTAACCCAATAGACTGAAGAGGGAAGGAAGGAAGGAAAGAAGGAAAGAAAGAAAGAAGGAAAGAAAGAAAGAAGGAAAGAAAGAAAGAAGGAAAGAAAGAAAGAAGGAAAGAAAGAAAGAAGGAAAGAAAGAAAGAAGGAAAGAAAGAAAGAAGGAAAGAAAGAAAGAAGGAAAGAAAGAAAGAAGGAAAGAAAGAAAGAAGGAAAGAAAGAAAGAAGGAAAGAAAGAAAGAAGGAAAGAAAGAAAGAAGGAAAGAAAGAAAGAAGGAAAGAAAGAAAGAAGGAAAGAAAGAAAGAAGGAAAGAAAGAAAGAAGGAAAGAAAGAAAGAAGGAAAGAAAGAAAGAAGGAAAGAAAGAAAGAAGGAAAGAAAGAAAGAAGGAAAGAAAGAAAGAAGGAAAGAAAGAAAGAAGGAAAGAAAGAAAGAAGGAAAGAAAGAAAGAAGGAAAGAAAGAAAGAAGGAAAGAAAGAAAGAAGGAAAGAAAGAAAGAAGGAAAGAAAGAAAGAAGGAAAGAAAGAAAGAAGGAAAGAAAGAAAGAAGGAAAGAAAGAAAGAAGGAAAGAAAGAAAGAAGGAAAGAAAGAAAGAAGGAAAGAAAGAAAGAAGGAAAGAAAGAAAGAAGGAAAGAAAGAAAGAAGGAAAGAAAGAAAGAAGGAAAGAAAGAAAGAAGGAAAGAAAGAAAGAAGGAAAGAAAGAAAGAAGGAAAGAAAGAAGGAAGGAAGGAAGGAAGAAAGAAAGAAAGAAAGGAAAGGAAGGAAAGGAAGAAAGAAAAAGAAAGAAGTTATGTTCTACAGCTTGTCAGGTCATCACTTCCTAGAACAGAAGTTAATGAAGGTGCTAACAGACATATGGGGGTGGACAATTACTTGAAAGTATCTAAGAAGTCTGTGATCATGCAGGCAGTAATCTGGGGCTCCCCCATAATCAAACTCTGGTATGGAGACAGGCTAACATTGTTAGCATTATGAGACCGTTAGGATGCACTGCCCCACATTTCAAATTCCACCACCATTCTCCTCCTCCTCTCTCCTGCCACTTGCCAGCAGCAACCGCATACAGATACTTCCCACAGTGCAAGGTGGTCATCCCACTTCTGATTCCAGGCTGGATTTAGTCTGGGAGCAAAAGTGTGTCTGCACGCACATAACTGCACAGCTATGGTGTAGGGCACATATCCATGTGTTCATTCCTGCCTGTCTGCCTGTCTAACTGTGTGAGAAAGCTTAGGAATGGTTTAAAAAACTGCTTTCCCCTCTGCTTTCTTGGGTCTTTACTACTGATTGCTGCAAGAATACTTCAATTACGATTCTGATTCTCTTGCTTCCATTGGGTTGTATCTTATCATTAAAGCAGTACAACTTTCACAGCATGCTGGTCCTTGGGGAAGACTGAGAACTAGTGTTTCTGCAGGTTTCCTCTGGTGGGGGTCCACAGAGAATGAGGAGGGAAATCTTACTGCCTCGCTCACAGAGGGATGAACACAAACCATCCTGTGTATTTTGCACCTGCAAAACTTACTTGTCTGATCCTGCAAAGGATACATTTCTGCTTGTCAGGTTTTAGTTTGGCTGGTACATGTAGGGAAGAAATCTGAGATGCAAAGGAATCATTGTCAGACTTTTGTGGAATCCAAAAGCCCCTAAATTTTTACTATCTGTCTACTCAATTTCGCAGGTATCTCTGATTTTTGCAATGTTAATGATTTACATAACCTCAACTAGCAACTCTACAACTGTTTCAAAATAAAACTGATTAGCAAAATGTCATGTGGGTACACACCTTCTTGAAAAACGTTTCTATATTTAGCTATGAACAAATGTTTGCTAAATATTTACCTTTGTTTCAATAATTGCTTTGCATCGATTTGAAGCCCACTAAAGGCTAAAACCATTTCCAAGAGTGTAAACCATGAATTGATCTAAATTTACTACTCTGACTTTCTCTGCCACCTGTCAAATTATAGATTTCTTTTCCTACATATATTGCTAGATATTAGGCACTAAATAGATGAAAAGCCTTTCAGACCTGACATTGCTATCTCAAAAGGTCAAAAAAACCTAAAGACAAGTCTGAGTAAGGGAATCAGAGCAGATGACAGCTTTGATTAAAGACTGAAAGATTCCAAGTGTATTCAGAGATGGCTGACAAATAGTTGTTATCTGTAAGAATAAGACACATCTTACTAAGACATGTCTTACTAAGGCACATTCAGAACATAGAAAATTTTATGGTGTACTTCTCATTGTGTTTCCCTCTCCTTTTCAAACTTGGAATAGGATTGTAATTCATCTTACAATGATACATTTTTGAATCATAGTAGCAGAAAAGATCACAACAATCATCTCCTTTAGCAGATAGTATATTTAGAAAAAACACAATACTCTGGAAAAATGCATAAGATTATTTCCATCAAACCTGAAAAATCTATCAGTTCCCCTAGCTCACTTACATGCCACAATAAAAAACAATAGACTCTTGGAGTCTGTCAAATCTTAGATTAATAATAAATGAACACAACATTTCACTGTTCCACTGCTGAAGATTATTGCAGCATAAATACTAACAGGAAGCTGAGCAATGTTAAATGTACAGTTTAATGGATACATTATTTACAATAGCAAAATGTATGCAAAATTCACACTAAACTGAAAGGATCAGGCAAAGTTTAAAAAATAGTGTGTTTTGGAACACATTATATTCTATGGAAAAATATTTTAACATAAATTACTTTTCAAGATTTAATTGCAAAAATGTTCAGGCAACTCAGAATTATGTTAAACTGTACAACTACAGCCTTTGATTTGTTGATGCTGCTGAGGCAGAGACATATGCTGATTGAGAAATGCTGATTGAGAAGAGAAAATGGGTGAACGTGCAAGAAAGTTTGCAGCAAGAATAGTTCAGTAATGTACAACCTCTTTCCCTTTCCAGGAAATGGGCCAATTTCTAGTCTGTTCCTCCTTCTTTGTCTGGATTTTCATAACAGGGCACAGGTGACAGCAAATTCAGCCAGGTGATGGATAGACACAAGATATATAAGAAATGCTACTATGGTGCAGAGCTGGAGCAGAATACAGGAGCACCACTTTGTCTCAGTCTCAGATGATTGGGCAGGAGACCTAAAGTTGCAAGCGGAATTTTGGTGGAGAGAATGAAACAACCCAAATCAGAATATGTTCATAAGAGCGGCTTTTTGCGTGACCTCCTAGTCTTCTTGCACAACCTGCTTGCCATAGTCATACTCTACAGAGTGACAGGGACCATTAGAGTTTACCTTATAGAAAATAAAGACAACAAAATATCTAATAACACCGCATTTTAACAATAGCCAGATGGAGAGTCACACGTTTATGAACTTTCCATAAGAATGCATGAAAGCCGTGACAATGAGGAGGATCTCACAGTCCCAATACCTAATCAGTTACACGAGCAGTATCTTCACTCTGTTGTAACTAGGAGAGTAGGCAGAAATGGGTGTGTAGAAATAGGTATTAGAGGGAATATTTCCTTCATTTAGCATATAAGTGAAACTACTAGCAATATACGAGTAGTAAGCAGATGTACTGTCAAAAACCTGTTGAAAACGGGCCTCATCCTGAAATAGTTCAAAGGCTTACCCTGTTTAGTTTATCCATAAGACAAGGCAACTTGCTTGTGGTCTACAACTATTCGTATTAAAAGAGATTTTTGATGACAGACCACTCTTAATCTAGCAAAACAAACTCACCTAGTGATCCCCAGTGTAAAAATAGAGCCTGGAGAGACAAAAACTGTGAAAAAAACGCAGTAATTTTTAACAGCTACTTAAATATCTTAGCTAGTAAGGCACTGGGTTGCCTGTTTCTTAGTATGTAAACAAAAACAGCTTTTTAAAAAAAAAAAAAAGATAGGAAATAGAGATCAAGGAGATAATATGCTTACTAAGTTACTATTAATGCCTAAATTTCTTTGCCCAGTACATTGTGATAATATTTTTCCCTGGACACCAAGTGTGTACCTCTAGTTAGGGACTGGTCTTCTCTATAGGAATTTTGAGTCCTCACCTGACATGCTGGCTGCACTACATGTTGCTTAGGGTGTGTTCTTGTATAATCTGTCACCATCCAAAGGTGCTTTGGAGGCATTTCACTAATCACAACGTCACTGTGCTCTCTCTCTCTGTGACCATCTTTACGAAGATCTTACTGCATGATCCCAATGCTTTGGTTTCCTTAGGGATGCTACCTCTGTTTTCTAATGCACAGAGAGAGACCCCATAGTAAATACTGTCAGTGTAAAATACATATTCAGGAACAGATAGTATCTTTGGAGGAACTGGAAACGTACTCCTGGATTTTTACAGCAATGGTGGGCAGAATTACATTATAAAAATTGCCAAAAGGATTGCATTCAGGTTCCTGGATGCTTCTTTCTGATGGAATTTGCATCTAGGGCTATTCCTTGCAGGGGGCTCTATTACTGACAGGTGCAATAAAAACATATAATCATCATTCCACTAAAGAATAGACCTGGAAATAAGGGAGCATTAATCAGCCTACTCTAACTCAGCTATTCCTTCTTAACACCTCTCAGCAACTTCAAGATAAAATCCTTTCCCCATCCAGAAGAGAGGAGGAAAGATCTTGGGAAAGGCAGCCACTGCTCCAACCTCCCTGGGCAAAAGCCTAGCTCTGTAGACAACACTTTCCTTTGTTTTCCACATGAGAAAAGTCTTATTACTCTACTCTAGAGTCCTCACAATCATCACATAGTCATTTTGCTGCTATAAAGGCCATAAAAGACCCAGCTAATTGACCTCTGGAAAACAGATATATTAATAGTGACAACTCCTCTTTCCTGCATTGCACAGAAAGCGAGGCCAACTTCATTCAAATGTAAAGGAACATGATGAAATTTGATTTCCTAATGGCCCAGAGACAAAAGTAGGAAGAGCACTGAGGTAGAGATGGTTATCTCCAGGCTTGTGTGTTCATGTCCTTCCCTGTTTTGCAACCAAAATCTTAGACTGTCTTATGACCAAAACTAATCATGCATGAATAATGTGTTTTCCAATATCGTACCTTCCTCAAATACAAACATTAACAGAAAACAGATAACAAGTTCTTCAAGAAATTACTTTATGTTTTCAGCATAGAGAAAAGGCAGAGAGAATGAATGGGTGTCACTAATCCACCACTATCGCATTCCTTGCACAGTCAGCACTGTGCTTTCGAAGTTGACGTTCAGCCACGCTTCTGAGGTTTCTGTCGTTTCCCTACTCTTTTTCTGCCTTGTCCTGATGTTGCCACTTACCTCTGGACTATTATTTGATTAGCTGGCTCTAGGGAATAAGCTATCAAATTCAATATGCCTAAAACCATTCAAAAAAGGAGCACCAGAAAAAAGGGCAAGGTCATTACTCTGGCAGGAATTTCAAGCTTGGCTTTCCTCAAGCCTTCATCTTCTTAGTCCAGTGTCGACTGCAAGAAGCGATACATCCAACAGGACACCACAATATAAATCATGTATGTGGATTTTCAAATCATCTTGCTAAAAAGATAAAAACCAAAAACTTCAAGTGCTTTTCTGCTTGTTCACTTTGTACCTTTTCCACTGCTGCACAAATCTAGGGCTTGGGAGAGCAGATAAATCACAGGATGAATCACAGCTTAAGATGGCTATATTTCGGGGGTTTAAAGTTTTTCTCCTTAATGCAAAGATGATTGTACATCATCAGGAGCTAGTGGTATTATTACTGAAAACTGTATCAATTATATCAGGTTTCCATTAGTCATATACGGCACATTCGCTTCTGCCATCCCTATTATATGCTTATTTTTCTAATTCTAGGAAATCTAGGTTCTCATACATGATAAGCTTTGAAAGCAGTGGATTTACTCACAATGATAAGTGTTATTGAGCACATACACACACACAAAAAAAAAAAAAAAAGGAGGAAAAGGCCTCGACTCTGTCACTGAGGGTATTGATTCCACATTGTTTCACTTTTCATGGCCCAAGGCTCCCTTCTCCACTGTTTTCTCTCTGAGTGTTTTCAAGAGCAGACTCATCTCAGGGTGACCATGGACTTCACTGGCAGGACTCCGCAGTCTTCTCAGGCATTGTCATTGCAAAACCTTCTATGTGAAATCTGCAGATGCCTTGCAAATATTTATTTGTCAACCTCCGTTGCACTCAATGACATGGTATTATCACCAATGGGCAAGCTGAAATAGTGAGAAGGAAAGTGACCTTCTTAAAGCTATAGTGGGAGCCAGAGATACATTTACTAGTGTATTTTAAGCATCCTTGTTCTTCCCTAGTCACAGCAGTACATCTTCTTTGCTCACCTGCAATTTTGGTGGCACGGAGGTTCAGTGAACATCCAAATTAGTAGGGTATTAAAGAAAAACTGGCTTCACTTACTGTGTAAGTGTATCATGGGAAATCTATTCAAGCTAACACCAGTCCAGGCATAGAACATTCCTTGTGGCAGCCTGATACCAGAATTATGGATGTCCAGTGTCAATCACTATTTGGCACAGGCCTTTAGCCCAATGCTAAAGTTCCAGAAATCTGCAGAAAGAAAGAGTAAAAACCATCTCTATTTTTATATATTCCTCAAGACCAACACACTTGCAAATAGGAAAAGAAGAAACCACAGCAAATGTCATGTGTATTATAAACCTCAAAAGCTTTTTTCTACATGCTTTCTGCACACCCAGGCACTCACTAAATCTGGCGTATCAGGAAGAATTCACTCAGGGGACTGTCATGTTGATCTCTATCAGGAACCAAGGAAAGCGATTTTCCAGGGAAGATGGATGTAACACCCACATATTTCTTACCAATATTTGACTGAGGGCAGAGTTATGGAAAGAGGAATAAAGCGAAGCTTATTCCTCTTGTGCTGAACAGACAGCCAAGAAAGTGGCAGTCAGAGTCTCATCATAATGAGATCATCCCACTGCTCTGCAGTGTGGCCAGCCTTTGTTTCCTTTATTTACTTGTTCATTACTTATCTGTGCTGAAAATCAAAGCTTAAGGGCTGACATCCGTTCCTAATGAATCTATGTGACAGACAGAAGGGACACGATCATTACTGCCATGCCAATGTATGCAAATATTGCTTTTGTTCAACTGCCCTTTCCACATCACTTGATCAAATTGGACTTGTTTCTTGCAGATCATACTCCCAACCAATTTATAAACACCAGCTGTTTCAGAGCCAGAGGTTTTCATGGTATTGTACATAGCCCTTAACTCCCCTTCACTAGTAATGATCTGCTGTCTTTAAAAAAAAAAATTTAAAAAGAGTGAACTGAGTCTAACAAGAGGTTTAAAGATGGTAGATCTTGTTTCCATCTTTGCTGTACTTTTGTAAATTATTATGCTGCAGCTACAAGGAGAACATAAGCCATTATGACCTGCAGTGTTTCTCCAGGGATACAGTACAAAAGTGCTTTATCAGAAATGCAATCAATTCCAGAGATGACTGCTTCCTGCACGCTTCCAAGCTGCTGCTTTATAAAACAGCTCCCCGTAAAAGGAGCAGGAAATGCATGACATCGTTTAGCAACCGGTCATTAGAATTTAATGGAAGAGGATTAAAATATAAAAATGCCGTGCCTATAGACCTTCCCATACATTACCCCAGCCTTTGAGAGCAGAAATCAGTGACATACTGGTAGAGCCTTAACCCTTTCTTCTACCTTCAAAGATGGAAACATGTCACAATCAAAATCTTTGTCATATTAGAAGAGAAAGTCAAATAAAAATCAAACCTCTGAACAAAAGTGGAGTCAAAGGTTAAGTTTCTCCAGTTTATACCATCTCTCAGCTTAAAAATTTCTGGAGGTAAATGGAAAGTGTTCCCTAATCTTGATTTCTCCTTAATTGTCTTTCCACAGGTGCCATACTGTGGCATTTCTTGTGTTTTAGCAGTTTTCTCATTTCTACTTGCCTACATTAAAATGTGTGTGCACTCCCTCTCGCATACACACAAGGCACAATGAGAACAAACAAAATAACCTCTGAAATTATGTTCCTACCAAGCTATTGTAAAGACATTTTTCAGACTGAAAACACCTGGTGCATGGTATCATACGCATCGATAATAACTCTGGCACAGCTTTTACCTAGAGCAAAACAAGTATTTACAGCTACATGAGCAGAATACTGGTGATGAAGTCATTCTTATCACAATCAAAAGATAATTTGAACAGCAGGAATATATCAACCTCTTGAGGCTCAACTCCCTCTAAATCACCCCCAGAAGGTTCTGTGAGTCTCTCTCCCCTCTGCAAGTTTTAAAACTGACAACTGCATGGTGCTGATAACCAATATCTGTATAAATGCTTTTCCCACTATATGTTAAATTGTACCTAAAAATAAGTTACAGACCATCTATCTTTAAAAAGCATATTACCTATCTCTTAATGATTATATATCTCTTAAATGATAAGTTTTTTCAGTGTACTAAGCCAGAGGCCAGAGTGAAAGTATGCTCTTTTTTGGCAAGTTTTCCGTCTCTCGTATTGCTTTGCTTTCCAGTTCAGCACAGTTCAAAGCACAGAAACAATTGGTAGCCCGAGCACTGCCTGGCACCCAAATGACCTGGCCTGTGACAGAGCTACGTAGTCACATCATAGTCACATAGTCTGAGATCATCAGCGACAGAGTACAGTTACAGGAATTCAAGGTCCTCAACTGTTAAGAAAATGCATCTTGTAATACTGTGAAGTGTTGACTCATAAGGCTTGCCTTACTCACATTAAATATTTACTGTTATTGGTCAGTTTAGTCATCCAATTGTAATAAAAAGTATTCCCTGCTGCTGTGCCAGCCACACTCCACACCCAAGGCAATGCCAGCCAGCCAGAAGACCATGTCCCCTGTCATCTGCAAAGGAGTATGGCAAGGGCAGGCATCCAACACTGGGAACAGCTGCCCTTCCATAACAAACACCTCCTCCAAGAAGAGCAGTTGCAAAAAGGGTGTAGCTGGAAGCATTGTGATTGTGCTCTGGGTGAAAAAAAAAAACAACAACAAAAAAGTTCTGACCAATATTAGATCAAGCAAACTCCTTTTTCTCCCGAAGCACAGAGCTTTAATTCATCACTCTAAACCTATCACTCCTTATTTGACTCAGCGTTTGACAATCCTTTTATGACTTGGGCACAGCATCACCTAACTATACCATCCCTCTAACGAGAATGTTTCGAATCTCCTACCATTGCAATCAGGCATAGTATTCTTTGTGTCGTAAATGTCAAATAAAGTGTTGCTGGTTTTTGTTAAAAATTGTCTTGTTCAACCCAGAGGTAGATTTATTCTACTACTACACACAAGCAATCATATATATAAGAAAAAAAATGTTCTTTTTGCCATGAATGACATAAACACCCGTACTAAGAAGACTCAGGGTCTCCCTCAGCTATTTCCTCTCCTCCCTTCCAACTGCATGTTTAACACACTCGGCTTTTCTATACACCCATGAAATTACGCAGTGTTGCAATGATAAAGCTTAAATCAAAAGGAACATAAAATATCAACAGGAAACTGTAGCTGCTTCAAATGAATACCCTTTATTGTTGCAGTCATTTAGTGTCTAGGTAGCCTGTGATGCTGAAAATCATCTGAATGACTCATTTAAAACTTCTTCAGAAAAACACACTTTAATTTAACATGCTCAGGCTACTGAGAAACATTTCTAGTATGGAAATCACCAGCACCAGCCACACAGGTAAAATTTAAGTCTAACTGTCTATTCAAAGATCATTTCTATAGCAGTTTAGGAAAAAAAAAAAGGTATACAGGAACATAACACAAGAAAGAACATAACACTGTCTCAGAGCAAGGGCCTGCCTTGCTCAGTGTTCTATCTCCAGCAGTTGTCACAAGTGGATATGTAGGGAAAAGAAAGAGAACTTACATGATCTATCGACTTTCAACCAAGGAGATTTCCTGACCCTAACACAATTAGTAACCCAGTTAGTAAATGTTAACAGAACTCTTTTCCTAGAACTTGTCTACTCTGCCTTCATCTGTACACAGTGTCCTTTGGCAAGGAGTTCCACAGGTCCGCTGCATGGCACATGAAGAACCACATCCTTTTCTTCATTTTGAATCTGGTCCAAATTAGTATCATATCTAATTCTTTGGGATCTGTATCTGAAAAATACAACAATCAGCTGATCCTTAGAATTCCTCTCCAAGCCGCTCGGATTTGTGTTGACCTCTCGTACTTCCAATTAATGATCCCTTTTTCAGGTTGAACCGTCCTAGTCCACCTCAGCTGTGTCCACTTTATAGAGTAGGTAATAGGAGTGCATTTGTACAACAAAACTACAGATGCAGAGTCCCCAGCATCCTCAGGGGGCTTTTTTATTCCAACTAGCACAAAGTTGGTCCTGCAGACTGTACACCCATTAGTATCTGGATTGCACTAGGCATGTTCCAGGACATGATCAGGTTTTGTTTCATCCTAAACAAATTCTGTTCAGGTTTTCCCAGACTGTCTTGTGTTTGAACTAGAGTGCAGTAAGTGAGGATGATATGAAGATTTGTTTCATAACAGGATGACTGATCTGAACTAAAACTGGTAGATGGTTGTTTTTTCTCATACTCTAAACCATCCTTGTTGCCATTCTCTGAACCTTTTCCACTTTAAGGACATATTTTTTGAGATGGGAGGAAGAGAATTACAGCTGCCAAGATGTGGGCAAATAATGAATGCATTTGTTGTCATAATGAGGTCTTCTGTTTTCTCTATTCATTTCCTAATATTGCTGAAGAGTTGTTTGCTTTTCAGACTGATGCTGAACACTAAGCTGACGATTTCATGGCACTATCTATAATCTCTGCAAAGTCTCATTCATGAGTGGTAATGGTCTCTCAAAACACAACATTTTATATGTGAATTTAAAATTGCTTTTTCCTGTGTGTATCACTTTACATTTATCTATCGATCTGATTTTTGACACACACATACGAAATCTAAGCATTCATAGAAACATTGTCTGCAGCACAAAAGTCAATTAATCAGCTTATTATTCCTCACAATATTCTTTTGAGGCATGTAAGCATTATTATATCCACTTATGCACTTTTATATCATTTTTTTTTTTGAGAGAGAGATGAAACCCGCTTGGACAAGCAAATTCAAAGGAAGCGAAGATTTTTTTCATCAGTGGAGCAAGGGATTCCGCCTACGTCTATCTTACTTCTAAAAGATAAAAAAAATGCCACAGCTATAAAGGACTACTGGAAAATTCCTTCTGGTACAACTCCTTCCAGAACAGATCCTTCCAGCCAAAATGCAATTTGGGAACACTACTATCACCTAAAGAACACATTACAACCTTGGGTTATCATGTTAGAAAAGAGCATCCGAAAGTTAATTATGCTTTTGAATTGCTTGGCTGTTCCTCACCACTTGCCAGGAGTCACCTTTAGAAGGACATTCAGGTGCTCCAGGCACCAGCATCCTCTGCTAATAATAAACCAAGTTCAAATAAGCACAGCTAAGCTCCCTCTTTTTCACATTGAGACATCAAGGGTTTCTAGATCCCTTATCAAGACCCTTCTGACAGTTAGATTGCTTAAATGTTTCCTAAATTTTATACAAAACTGCTGAGTTTTATGAATTTTAATACATGACACCAGACGAAGAGCTCCAAAAAGAGAGCTCTTGAAAGAAAAAAATAAATGAAAAAGATGAAATGAAAGAGATATTGAAGCTGAGATCTAACTTGTGGCAGGACATATCACAGATCTTAGCTAGCCAATACATCAGACTTTTTAGGGGAACAGCTTAACTAAAAAAACCTTGCATTTTAACTCCACATTTTCAATTACTTGATCCAAAAATGTCCTTTGTAGCTTTTTTATTTTCTTTCTTAAGGAAAGCTTTTTCAAGGCTGATAGCTATGAATGTTCCAGAATCAGCACAGAGACCACTGTAAAGGAGGATATTAATTTGAAAATAATGACATTAAATATATTTAATATATTCTATTATATAAAGCATATGTATTATATAATTTCACTATATTGTGCATATACGTAACAATGCTTTGTGGCTCTGTAGTCTTGGCATGCCTTCAGGCTGAGTTTTCTCCATAAAAAAGAAGGATGGAGAGCTTTTTGAAAACGAGAGCTTAGATTTTCCTATACTCTGATTTAGGTCTTACAAAGCAGTCTTTTTTGAGGCAGATGCCGTTGTGCCTGGCTTTTCCCATGATAAGGAATTTTTACCCCGCGTGATGAGGGCTGAACCTTTGCAGTGTAGATGAATTACCTTCAGGTGCACACATCTAAAGCACAGTGTGGTTTTGTTGTGTATGTGACCTTCCTTCTCTCTGTCACAGTCAAAGCATCTTTGCTTTCCAGTTGAAAGGCTTATTTACCTTCATCTGTAACAAAAACACCCCGCATAAAATCCCGAAACAAGACAGAACAAACCCGTGGTTTGCACAAGGCAGAAATCCTTCGGGCATCAGTGAAATTCTTGAAGAAACTGAATCACTGGAGAAATCAAAGCAATATTTCATTATCTGCTGAGCTCTCCCTGTGCAGGCTCCTCTGTCCTGGCTGACATGTGCTGCCACAGGAGGGGGACGGAGCAGGACAAGGACAGATCTGTTCAAGCGCTTTGCCCTGTGAACCGTGCAGGTACATCACTGCAAGCTGCTCGTGCAGATGAAGCCACAGTAGGATAAAGACGGCCAAGCCAACACAGATTATGTCTCTGACCGTACCAAATTGGGCTAGACGCTATAAAGGCACCTGTGTGTGAGGCTGAGAAGTCGTCCTTATCAGCAAGGCGGTACCAATTTAGCTGTTGTATCCTAAGCCTGGTAGGGCTATGCTCCCAAATGTCCTCAAAATGTTCTCAAAAAACATGTGGAAAAGTTCTGCAGGTCCAGGTCTGCATCTATACCTAAAAGCTCTTATTTGAAGGAGCAGCTGTGGGGGATTTCCTTAGAGAAGGATCTTCTCCAAAAACCCTGTACTGTACAATGATTTCTTGATCTGCATAAGTGTGCTCCATTATGAATCTCTCTTTTTCCCTAAGTGAGTGTGATTAACTTAATGCTAAGGCATCACTTATTCAGGAAGACCTTCTGATGGCTTGAATTTTCTTTTTCCGATATGTTGATTGAAGATATTTTGTAGCCTTAACTTTTAAATTAAAGCAGTAGTTAAAACAAATAAAATTACAGTTTATAGGCCATTTGCAGTAGTCTGTAGGGATAACCCATTTAGCAACACTTTCTAAAACTACATGCAGAAAATATCAGAATTTTAGGAAGTCTATTAATCAACAAGTATGTCTGTGACTGTGTATATACCCACATCTTCAAAGATGGCTACAATTAATATCACTGGACACCCAGGCACTTAGTACCTGGATGAGCTCAAGAGAATACATGAAAAAAACCATACATCCAGGCCTATATATGACAGTGAATCCTCTTAAAAGATCACTTGGCATGGAACGAAACCTGTTAAAGGAAGGATTTACTATACTCCACGGGTGTGCTTTGAAGAAGCTTCCACTGTATTCAATTATTATTATTGATTCATTAGGTACATGAACTGTAGAGCTCTAATTAAAAACCATTTTCTTTCTTTCCTTGAAACCAGCAGGAAACCTTAAATAGATTTACTCTGAACTGGAAAAAAAAAAAAAAGTGATAAAAAGATTAATTAGAAAAATGCTAACCCAAATTCCCTGGCCTTCTTTGTGTCGATGTCTAAGTACCCATAGTCCCCCCGGTTCTCCCTGAGCTGAGGCAGCGGATGATGTACTCTCCTAAGCTCTTTCATATTTGGCTTTAGCTTGAACACGTGTTGGCTCATCCCACAGGCAGGAGGTGCTTGCTCACACACCATGTCCTTCCCGTCTCTGGCAGGGACAGATCCGAGCACTGCAAATGCCAGACAGAGGAGACAGACACAGAAGAGAATGGCTTTATTTAACTAACTGGGCTTCCAACATACTGACTCATCAACCCTTTCTCAGTGCAGGCTGATGGAGCACAGTGCTGGGAATGGGTCTGGCTAGGGGAGGTTCTGATGTCAGGTTGCATTGTGCTGAGCTTTCTGTCTCTCTGTGGATGAAATCCAGCCTGTACTGGTGACCCATTGCCCACCCTATGTAAACCCCAAAAGCCTTTTGAACTGCAATAAAGGTTTCTGTGGATGAGGTTCTTTATCCTCTGGCCCTGTCCAACAGCATTTAAAAACATAGGTAGACCTCCAGATGTTACAGCATCAGTCAAGGCTTTGCCAGCTCTCTCTTGGTAGCTCAGTACTTCATGCTTAAAAGCCTGTCACCTGCACTACTTAGGCTTTGACAGCCACTCATAGTAATACTAATTAGGCAGAGGCATTCAAAATACTTTATACCTTCTGATTGCCCTATAAGTACTACCTAATGTGAGACAGTAACAGCCACCTCATCCTTCCAGTGCCTTCCCATGAATGAGTGACTGGTTAGACTTCCTTAGGGCAAATGCACATCCTAAATGTCATCAGTGCTCTCCAAAGCAATAATGCATCTGGGCCTTTGTTTCTGATTTCATGCACCTACTAGTGGGTCGGGGCCCCATTTTGTCATCATTCACCAGCCCAGGATTTGAAGAGATCTTTTACCATAGGCATGCGCCACTTTAATGTAGACTCTTAGAACCTCCCTGCTGTTGCTTTACTTGTTGACATGAAGCCAGATTCATTTTGATTCAGGGCTGTGGTGGTCAGGGTAGGCACAGCCCACATGCCCCATTCAACCCAGTGTGACTGGCAGCTGAGAAACCAGTTTGAGATGGGAGTGCTTTGCTGAGACACACACATCGACGTGGGAGTGTGCACTGCAGTAGGCACAGGGCTGTCAAAACAGGCAGAGCACAGCAGAAGGCACAAGTCCACACCTGAGGGCACCCGCAGCCCTGCCTGGGCCTGTCAGGCATCCCAGGATTCCCCCCACCCTGGCCAGGGCCCAGGACCCCAAGTCAGCCCCCCCAGGGCCATCAGCCCATGCGCCAGCAATGCCACAGTGGGGATCATCTACAGCTCTCCACGGTCCTGCCCAGCCACTGGAACAGATTTTTGAGAGATCTGTTACAAAAGATCTGTTACTATTCAACAGCAACAGGACTTTTGATTACTTATGATATTTTTATGGAATAGAAAATTCTACTTCTGGTCTCCTTTAATCAACCTATAAAATCCTACAGTATATAGACCTGTATACCCATTACTGTATTCAATGGATTTCCTAGACTCAGTTGACTTCAGGTAATCATTTCCAATATAGATCCTCAGTTCTGCTTCATTTTTTTCTAAGTTTCCTCCTGCTGTGTGACAGAAATAACGTATTTGTCAACGAGTAAGGACAAGTATTCTCCTTCGCCTGCTACATCCAGTGCTGTAATTGTGACAAGCTGCAACTTCATCAAATTCTTCCCACAGTGGCTACTTCTGCTCAGCTTCCACCAGGGATCCAGTCCAACCTGCAGGTACCTTTACACATTAATAAACTTCCACCAGTGGCTGCTGCTTTAATGAACTCTGTGTGCAATTCAGACAAACACTGGTCTATCGTCAGGACTGTTTCTTCCACTTAACTATGTTTTAGCCTGTCAAGTGAACAGAAAGAGGAAGCCATTACTTTCGTAAATGTAACAAGAAAAGTGTCTGGAGTCCCATTATTTAAAACTGAGATGGACAGGGTGGAGAGCAATGTATGGTAGAGACCAATCCAGCATGGAATGGACTAAGCAATCCAGTGAACTCCATTTCATCAGCAATTTACTGACTTTCATTTCATTTACCTGCATCAATAAGCCTGGTTAATAAGGCACAGACCCCTGCCATTCCTCTGAAGTGCTTCAGCACTGCATTATACAGCAATTTCACTTTCCCAATACTAAAAGGATGCTATTTTCTTCATGTTGAGGATAATTTCAATCTAACTTAAAACATCTGTGGGCAATAATTTAAACAATGCCACAAATCCTGCTCCCCCTCTCCATCTTCAGCAATTCCCTATGCTCACATGCTATTTTCAGATGCTGGGGAAAGAGGGCACACTTTTCAAAAGATCTCTAAAGGCCAAGAATTTCATTTTCATAGCCTGAACAGCTTCAATAGGAGCTGGCTAAATCATTGCACAATTAGTTGAAAATTCAGTGCTTAGATTCTTTCATTACTTTATGGGGTTATAGAAAGTCTTAAAATTATGCATGGTCCAAAAGATAAATTTAATCTTAACGAGTTTCATTTCTGCTAATTGCTAAAGCCAAAAGGAAGTCTGTCAAAGGCTAATAATTCCTCAGCATCTTCTGAGATGCGAATGTATATTATCAAGTAAGATTATGTATTGCATCCATCCCTTAGAGGGCATTCTGTGAATAAGGAATATGCTCTGGGTAACACTGAGGGTTAGATCTGCTCGGGTGTATATTTCCATATTTGCACTTAACCCAATGAAAATGCATAAGTTACATTGCTTGCAGACACTACCTTCTGTCTTTAAATGTTTATTTTTAAAGCCTGAACTGTCCTAAAGCTTTTCAAATGGATCTAGACTTCTTCTCAATAGTTTTCACATGTAGCTTATAACTCTCCCTTTTTGTTTTATTCTTGACTTGGCTGATAAAGAAAGAGAGGCACTCAAAACAAATGGTTGCTGTTCACTATCCCATAGCCTTCGCTGGTAGGAATTGCTTCACATCTGATTTCTCTCTTCCAAGGTTTAGTGATATAGGTATGTTTAAATAAGGAGTTCAAGACACCAAATGGTTCATCAGCTGTATGTAAACTAGTTATTTCTAAGGGTTTTTTCAGGCAGTCATTCCATAAGAATAAAAAAAAAAATGCAGATCATCTCTAGTTCATTCACAAGAATTAATATTAGTGGCAAATAATGGAAAAAATATCAGCAGGTCCATAGCACCTTTCTACGTCTTGTACTTAGTTCTGCGGTAGAGGTGACTTTTGACATGGATTTCCTGAAAGCTTTCCAGGTTGGTGATATTATAGATGTGGTTTTGGAAACCAGAATTGTAAAGACAACTGGACTAGATGCAAGGCCAAACAATGCAAAGGATGGGAGAGCACGAAATATGAGATAAAATTTTAAAGAACCAACCAACTTGGTTTAGAGACATGTAAGGACACTTGAAGAAGGCCGTCCAAAACATATAGGGATAATGTAAAGCACAAAAGAGGAAATGTCTTCTTTATTGAAGGAAGACAGGAAAGGTATGGAAAGATTAGGTTGGTAAAAAATAAGACAAGATTGTGTACCAAGAAAGCTTTCTAATAGAAGGACCATAGAATAAAGGAGAGAGACAGGATCCCCAGGACTTCTCCAGTAAACCTTCAGCCTCAAAGCAGGACCCAGATACGGCATAACATCATTTAAAACAGGCACGGAAAAATGCCAGGAACACACTTCCAGAATACGCTTTATTCTATCTCTCATTAATATTTTTAACTCTGTGAAAATAAATGTGTTGTTTGAAGTTATTTGAATGCCTGAAGTTGCTTTTAAGCACGTGCCAGTGGTTGATAGATGGCATTAAAGATGAGATTAGAGGGGAGTTCCTTCAGAAACTCCCATCTGAATTCCTGTCCCAAAACCTGATAGGTTGCATAATTCTGAGCTGTTGGGCTGATGTAACCAAATACGTAAAATTACCCATAGCATTGTCTCTCTCCTGTGCAATGATAACTTTCAATATGACAAAGGGGAATAAAAGTGTCGAACTTCTGTGCATTACCTTGGTCTCAGAAAAGGCTGCACTGTCATTTGTACCTTGAAATGAAACTCAAAGCAAGTTATGCTCTGTTCTCCCTGATTGTAATTGTGCATTGTGCTCAAAAGCACACAAGATTTCTCTTCAGTATATTATTTTCACTGAAAACATTTGCCAGATAAAAAGGACAGATTGCTATGAGAATAAGCGCCACTTTTTCTAGCAATGAAAGCTTCTAATTTTTGCATCTCTCAGAATTTCTATGGCTTGGCAGTTTTGACTCTCTCCCTTCCCAGCACATTCTAAACAGGTCTTTCATTGATCCCATTTTCTGTAATCCTTGAAAATCAAATATTGCTAGTGAGGATAATTTTTAGATGCACAATGTTTATCTACAAATCAATGGGATATCTATGGGACAGAGCAAGAACAGTCAGAGGTATCCAGGTTCCTCCAAACACATTTATTTTCCTAAAATCTCAAAGAGCACCACAAGAAATAATACAGTAAACAGCTCCCAGCAATGCAGTGAACTGTTCTCTACCACTTCCGATAATCTAGTTGAGAAACTAGGAACTATAAAATAAATATTTATAGCATTAAAAGATGAGTATAATGCAAAAAAGGCATACACAAAAATATGTGTATGCAGCAGGACCGAGACAAATTACATACCCTGTATGACCCAGGGAAAGTGAATTCTAGAACTCTAGCTTAATTATATGCATGGATGTGTATCCATCTGCGTGTCTGTGTGTGTGTGAGGCCAGCCACATCTCTCCCAATTACTTCACGTGAGATTTTTCCTCTCTGAGACTCTATCATTACATACAATTGCTGAATTGTACTTTGAGGTCCTTGAGAAATGCCATGTATTACCATCCAGCTATCTGTATATTGGTTAAATGTTAAAATGTGCAAGTCACTAACCTTTTAGCTTAGCATGTGTGGTTCCTTGGATTGTCTGTGTATTTTTCAGTAAAGTCAAAGGTGGACTAGGGCAGTCTGATGGACATTTCATTGTGAGTGTATGCAAACCTCTTCTAGAAACCAGTTACAAAACAAACGGACAAGGTAGAGTCTTTTTGGTTGGGATTTTTGTCATTTCTCATTACTATAAACTTAGCTGAAATACATCAAAGTCCTGAGAGGAGCTATAGGCTACCTAAGGTCAGGAAGAAGGCAGGTCTGAGTGTGCAGAAATGGTGAGTCTGCTTTTAATAACAGAGCTGGGAGTAATCAGTGTAGCATGCACATTCTGCAGGAGAAACCCGGACACATCCAGCACCTGAGAGAGCTGTCTGAACCCACCCATCAGCATTAACCATCAGCAGCTGGATCAACAGCCCACCTGTCTGATCAAACTGCATGTGAGCACATTTATACAGTTTGTCTGACTTGACACAGGACAACTGACCAACTCAGCATACAACAGGCATCAGATATTTCTACATGTCAGATCTTGGTTGCAGCACATTCTTGTGCAAGAACTTATTTAGCCAGGAAAGGAAACTAAGTGCAGAGGTGGAAGACACTTTCGGCAGTTGCCTCTGTTCCGAAAAAAGCAGGAATGCAACTAAATCTAAAGGAACTGCTTTCCGATAACATAGATTATTTGCTGTAAATAATATTTGCAGTTGCATTCAGTCTTTGACAACCTGTCAGCAGCAACAGCAAATATATTTCCAGCTTCACTAGTCAACCCATACAGACAGAGGACAGCACATCTGCATTACTCATGTTCAGCCTCCCAGTCACCAGTAAACTTTTGTCTCCTCTGTCTGTAGCAGAAAGAATTGCAATAGCAGGAGGTAGATGTGACAGAGTAGTCAAAGGAAAATGAAAGGTGTGTGAAAACATTAAGAATAACAGTTAAACACATACTTTACTCAATGCTTATGAGGAAAATGCTTTGAGATCTGCTAAAGATCTAGAAATCTTTAACTCCACTTTATACTAAATAGCAGAGTATATGAATCCCAGTTTTTATCTGTGATCCTGCCTTCCTTTTGTCTTGAAACAAGTCGAGATTTAATCCCTTTCTGATTCCTTTCTCTCAGACATTGTCGATTGGGTTACAACTACAGGAAAGCCAAAACAAATGTGAATCTTAGCTCACCTTCATTGGAAGTACCACCAAATAACTCCATTTAATGCCCTGAGCCAGTTGGTAGGAAAGCTCACTCTCCACTGAAACTGCCTTTTAGTAGTGATCTCATAATTCCTAGGAACACAGGTCATGAGAAAGCTGAAATCTGTGGTGAGAAAAAGTGTCTGAGACCTGCCATATGGCTGTCTAAAGGAATCAGTAATGGTGTTTTGATTGAAACCTAGTGTTGCAGGAGAACTGTGGATGTGTTTCCAGTAAATGATGCTCTTGATGCAGCAAGTTTTGATTGCTGGGAAACTGGAAGATATTAAGCCTATATTTGCACTTGCCAGTCTGGAGATGCTTGGCAAGTCAGCTTCATTCCTCACCAGTTTCAGATGCAGACCAGGTTCAACCCAGGTTCACTTCAAATTTAATTAGGATTCTGGTAACATTAAACTGCTGCCATAGGCAGTGATTAGAGCGCGGTGCAGAATCAGCCTCTGTGAATGTCTCTTTCTAATCGTGATTAGAAAGGGATGACAGTATTCCTAAAATGAATGCCCCAGAAACCAAAGTTAGACCATGTAAGTCTGTCTTCTGGTTTCGCAGCAGCCACAAGTATAATAGTTAACTGAATACCTAGCAGCATTCCTGATTACAATACTGCTAGCACAGAACAGCTTGACTAGCTTGAGGGTCTGTTTCCAGTTAAAATTCACGAATATGCATAAATCCCATGAAGCCCTTCTGTGCAATCTCCCTTAACAATTTACAAGATGATGCGGGCCTGAGTATTTTTAATAGAGTTCATCCAGCCCCGCTCGTCAGGAAGGGTAGGTGTGCTATGCATGGAGCAAAAGAGGGCTTTCAAAGTCCAGAGAAAACCTAATTTCTAGGCAGAAAGAGGTCAGGGAAGCTTGGATTGGATTTCAGTTACAGTACAGAAGAAAACACTCTGTGCAGTACCACATACCACTTTAAACAGGGCCGTAAGTAGTAATGCTTGTGTTTTCACTGCCTAACTCCAGGTTCAGGACATGTGTAGGAAATTTCTCTTTCTCCTTCTCTCTCATAGCAGAACAGCTGATACTAGCATGTGATGTTTAGTCTTCTCATGAATCCTTATCAGAGATGCTTTCCCTGCCAAGCCCAGGGGAAATCCAAGTACAATTCAATTAGTGAAAGCAAATGAGGTCACCTATCACCTGCAACCTGATGGGATTTTCTAACAGGGCATTGGAAACATCTGTGTACCCTAAAGCATCACACAGTTAAGATTTTCCAGAGGACAGTGAAATACTTGCCCCCAAGTAGTTGACAGATGGTTACAAGGATCTTCCTTATAAGTGAATTCAGACTTTACAAGAACTTGCCTTGACAAAAGTATAACAGTTAAAGGTTCAAAGACAGTACATAGCAAAAGAAGTTGTCTGAAATAAATTAGATTAATTATGTTCTTTAACTAATTTCAAGGTCCATTGAGTATAAGCCTATTAAATATAAAACTTGTGTATAAGAGTATAAACATTTTCAAAACATCTACTTATGCAATACCAAGAGTCTAATATTCACTTGAGCATGAAAAGTAAATAATATCACAGTTAGGACATTGGTGTTGTTCCTCGCTGACATCTGCATTCAGTTTGCTGTGGTTTATGACCAGGAATTTAAGAACAAAAATTCTGAGGACTTCTCTGTGAACAGAGTAAAATTTAAGATTCTAGCAATAGTTACGACTTCCATCATTTTCGGTGGCATAAACCAATACCCATGCTTTGTTCCATTGTAGTTTTCAGGTTTGAACACACTTTTTCCAAAGCTTCTGTCACATTATGAAGGGAGGATTATGACCAACCACCAGCCTCTGCTCAGAGGGTGAAACAGTCTCCAGGAGAACAACGAAGAGCAGTGGCCAGCATGTGGTTCAGCGCTGCTGGTGTTCACAAGGCTGCAGCACTGAGAGAGGGAGAGGAATCTCCTCTCAACAACTCTCTGTAAAGAGATCTCCAGAAATGCATATTTATGAAATGTTCAATATAGCAAAGTAAAAAAGAGTCTTAAATGCACTGGGTAAATGCTGCTGATAGCCACATGTTTAAGGGAGGAAAGCTATTAACAAGAGGTGGAGCATTTCAGAGAATGTGGATGGATTTTGCTAGATGGACAGTACAGAGTCTAATGAAGAAAGGCCCAATGTTCTTGTAGTTGTGGCCTAAAAACCTTATATGGTTACATCACAATAACCTTGATTTATTTAATTTAATTCTTCTTGTACCAGTAAGAGCGGGTGGTTGCACCTGTGGAAATAAGGGCCAGACCACTACAGACACCCTACCCCAGCACCTTCAGCCATTACTCTGAGCAGAGAAAGAATTCCTAATGAATTGTTGGAAAAATTTCCAACACAGCCAAAAAGAGACCAAAAGCATCTGTAAATCATCTCTCTTATGCTCAGAATGATCTGGTAGCACTGAAGACGGAGGAACTATAGTCTCCACCTGTTCCCCAAGCTACCTGGGGAGAGACTGTGCTGCCAGAGCAGCATGCTAACTGAAAATAAATGAGTAAAGAAGACGAATTTGCTCAAGAATTTGCCTAGATTGTCAAAAACAGTGGGAAATGTTGCTTCAGAGAGATATTCTGACAAGGAAAACCACTTAGGTAAAAGCATCAGAATTTTCTAGGGCAAATGTAATTTTCTGCTAGGGAAAAGAGATTCAGTTTTCTGTCAGGAAAATAAAAATGATAGTTTTGTGATTGCCCTCCTGGAGGAACCCTATCTGTTAAGCTCACTACTAGAAGGAAGAAAGCAAATAGGTAAGAGCAACCCCTCAGGAAGTTGATACTGCTGCAGACATTGTTGTCTCCCACACATATATATCTATTAAGGCTCTAGGTTTTCTTTCACATTTTCCTGCTTTCCTAATTTTTTTAAATTATTATTATTTTTGTTTCAGATAAAAATTTTCTAGATGCACAGATAATATTTCGTAAAATCCTAAAATCCATGCTGACTCAGTAGAGCAACAATTTGCAGGAGAAGAGCTTTAGGAAAGGAACTACTGTTACAGAAAGCATAGTAAATTAGCTTTTACTGAATGTCTTTCAGGGTTTCCTCAAAATCCTCTAGTTATTGGGCAATATACAAATCACATTATTTCTACTCACATGGATTTGCACCAGTGGGAAAGGTTAATTTTCATGTATATTGCTTGTGAAATGGAATGCCACTCCCTGACCAAAGGAGGAGGTAAGTATTATAAAAGAAAACGCACTGAATGGTGTCTTCAGCAATAAAATAACGGGGAGAAATGAAGGAGGATAGTGTAGTTTATAAAAATGCCCTGGAGATGATTTGACTTATCTCTCCTTTGCATAATTTCTCTTCTACACCAACATCAAGATCCAAATTCTCATCTCCATAATTTACCTTTTTCCAAGAGCAATGCCCAGTTCCCTGAGAGTGTTTTTCTTCCCTTGGATATATTTGTCCATAACTCACAAAAATGTAGTAGAACGTAGCTCATTTTCTGTCTTCTTCTGTAGCAAAATGATTACATGATTGTTGTAAGGAAAATTACACTATCCAATACCTTAAATGTTTAGCCTTTGAAATTAAATTCAAAGAAGAGGAAAGGAAGTTGTTATAATTGTCCTTTTTAACTCTTTACATCCAGGACAGAAATGTATTGCAGCAGAGTCTGCAGAAGATGTCATACCTTCATTTCAGACAGAAAATCTGTACCTCTAAGATGCTAAAACTTGGTATTCTTAGCCCAGAAAGAAATAATTATAATGAGAGTCCCAGACACTAGCATATTTACAATGAAAGGTACCTTTGCAGAAAGAATTGAGGCAAATGGCAAAGTGAGGGCTGTGCAAGGCAGAAGTAGAAATTGGGAGTAAGGGAATTAGGAAGTAGCAAATAGCAAACATCTGCAAGAAAATTGCTGATTTGTGGCTGAACAACCTCTCTTACTAAGCCAGATGGTTCATTAGCAAAAACTCATGGGTAGATGCCAAAGCAGCTTTAACTCTGCAGTGACCAACACTTGTACCTAGGGCTTTCAGGAGCATTACAGACAGGGTGCTCCAGAGCTGTGTCACATAGTTTAATGTTCAAGCTGGCAGTACTGGATCTTGAGTCTCCACTGCAAATTCTAGGCTGTAAATAGCCCTGACATACATGGAGCCTGAGAGATGAGGCAGCAGATTATTTTTAAAGGAACGGCAACATCTTGCTGCCTTTTGCTGTTTACCACTCCTTTTATGATCTGTTCCCACCACCCATCAATTTTGAGGGCAAATGTGGTTTGTACGGTGCCCAATTTCTTTCTTTTTCTTTTCTCAAGGCACCAGACATTCTCTTTTCATCTGTGCCTTTCCCTTTCTCTGTGACACTGATATCAGCTATGAGGAATGTTCCGTTATTCTTGTGCCCAAGGCAGAAAATTATTTTTAACCTTCTAATTATACCACATGCCTTGGCCAAATTTCCAGTTCCTCTTTGCACTCACTGTGAGTGACTGAGGACGTTTGAAAATCAGTCCCACCCAGGCTTGTACAAATGCCCTGTGACAATATTTGGTCATCTGCCCTACAGCAAGTATAGAGTGAGTGGAGAAATTACTGCTCTCTTTCACCTCAAGAACATCAGCATTGTAGATTGCCCGGGAAAGGAGGCCTCTGAGAACACCTGGGGTTTGTATCTCCAGGACCATCTCTGTGGGACTCAGCTGATACTTCACACCACTGTCACTGTATGTTTTCATAACATCACACATAGCTAAGCCCATGAAAGGCATTTCTGGTTGTCTTTTTCAGGCTTTCTTCCTCAGGAGGCTGCCTCTTGTATCTGCCCTTTTGCTTCTTGGCCGTGGCCAGCTTGTAGGAGATCTCTGTTTTCCCCTTCTCCCAGAGGTCCTTTTTCACTTCAGGCCAGAGCCTGCCTTGCCCTGGCTGGAGGGCCTACTTTGGTGGGCAGTGCTCCCCAGGGGATGGAGCAAAGGGACACTCAGTTCCACTGGAAGTACTATGAGCATTAATAGAGATTCCCTTATCTCTCACTGCAACATTCCCCCATGTCCCAAGAACACGGTGAGGGTCCTCTTTGTGAGGAAAGCAACTTCTGTACCTTCCCGAGGCCATGTTCAAACGAAAAGAGCTGTGGAGTAAGGGACAACGGCAGTAATTTATAATTACAACCCTTTATGAAGGATGATGGGGTACATAGTATCCACCAAAGACAAGTGCCTAGTAGATATTGAGTCAGGCTTGTAATTTCCCACCAGCTGGCAAGGACGCCCTCTCAGTAACTGAATATGCTTTCTCTCATGCTGATAGCTTTGTGCTTATGGTTAACATTATATTTAAAAGTATACTTAAAGTTATATCAATATAATGCAGTTCCTTCACCTTGCTGGAGTCATCTGTCTGGAATATAAACGGCTTGGAAAATCTGGCACCATCAGCAGTGGTGCGGTTCTCTTTCTTTATTCTGGCAGCGGCAATACCACTTCCAAGAATCTAGACACAAACCACCCAATATAGCTAGCCAAACACAAAAAAACGGCATACATCTTTCTCCATTTGTGATAATCCGTCTGCATTGCATCTGGACATTATTCCATCGCGTTTTATTAGCCTCTTGCCTAGAAGCCTGAAGGACAAAGCTCACTTATTCTCTGCACATGCTACCCAGGGGTTGCTCTCAATCTTTCTTCCTAATCAAATTCCAAATTCAGAAAAAAAATCCTGATCACATGTAGCTGGTCTTTCCACTGTTCACTGAAAATCACAGTGCCATTTGAATATGTCTTTATATATTCTTAGTGGGGCCAGAGAAACTGAATGTTGAAAAAGAACTATATCCACTGACCAGATGACATTATTCTTAACCCCAGCTGTGGAAAGGCCAGATTCTCTGCTGCCCCACCTTCGTGCTTCTGGTCAGAGGGATACACTAAGGTCCCCTGGTTAAAAATAGTGGGGATATAGACATTGCAACTTAGCAAATTTAGCGCTTCATCAAATTTGCCTTAGATTTGGATTCACATTTACCCACCAGAAAGCCATCTGGGTTAGGACATGACTAGCTGTCTTTCCCCCAGGATATGGGATTCCTTCGTCATTTGCTATTTTTACATCTCACTCAGTTCCTGTTTTTGACTAGCAGCTTCATTTGGTTTTGACCTTAATTCAAGGACCTTTTTTATTTTTAGGGAAGTGCCTAGATGTGATAACAGATGCATTTTATTAATCCTTGAGAGAACACACCCCTTAACTTCTGTACCACATAATCTAAAGTTTTACAGTGTTATACTGTCCTTTGATTTCCTCTGATAACCTGTGTGATTAGGCTCAGCTTGGGTTTACAGAGATAAGGTTCTACTTAAAAGCCTTGCCTTTCCTCCCTCCCCATGCAAAACTATTTCTTGCATCTGTGGCTCAATCAGGCTCTATTTCAAAGTATTTCACATGGATCCTTGCCGTTTTGCAAATAGCTTGTACTCCAAACCTGCCTATGATACTTGAACTTTGTTGGAATTCTGTCCCTTGCTCTTTGACTATACCCTCAACATATATTTTGTGTTTAGCAAGGCCACCTGGAAATTTCTCTTCTTCCTCCTCACCCCAGTCTTACAACCCAAATATTCTTGTTGGCTGTAGGCATTACAATTTTGCTGCTGCTTCCTAGACAAAAAGAAAGGTGTCAATAAATGACCCAGTGATTGTGGTCTAATTAAGAACTGCTCTATCGTATCCTCTGATATGACTAAAGCATTCTACCCACTCATCAGTTGTACATGACAGGTTGGCATCCTCGGCACGTAAAGAGCCGGATGCTCTTTAGAATAGCGGGCACCTCTTTTATTAGGCATGATACACAGTTAGTGCATCAATCAGTAAACATTTCTTTGTGCAAACTCAAGAAATAGCTTAGTTTTGCTATTCATATTTTGGGATCGTATGCAGCATAATTTATCAGCACTTGCATTCATTGTCACATATCTGACAACTGATTCAGAGCTCTGAACCCCTCAATACACACCTAAAGACGATCACCAGTAGCTGTCTCATTATTGTTCCCCTGGAATCTCAAGGATGCTTATTTATGGGCCTCCACCTGTCTTCCTATCGCTTCGGCCCTGCTATCAAGTCAGTAGATCTGAGCCTGTGTCATCACGTGTATTTCTCATTGTCATTATAGAATAATCATTTTTATTTCCACTTACTTTCATTGAACCCTGATCAAAACTGAAGTCACTGTCTAGAGCTGTCATACCTTTCATGCATCAGCTTTTTTCCATTGTGGAAACGAACAACAAAAAGCCATCACACCACTATGGCAAGCAGCTCTCCGGGACCTTATTTTTGTGCCCTGCTTCATTACTATGATATTTCAACCACATTTGTATAACTTTGGCTCTTTAGCCTTCTATTTCTCTGTTCCTCGTCTATGCTTTCACTCTTCCAGCACAGTCTCTATTATTTTCATGCAACAATCTGTTTCGCAGTTTCTCACTTCTGCGTCACTGCAGTCGCACACTGAAGTTGCTAATCCTCTTCTGCTCCTTGTTCATACAGTCAGCATCAGGGAGCAGAGCCAGAAGAGTCATTTTTCCCTAAAATGCCATTACTACTGCATGCGGTTTTTCATTCCATCATTTTTAAAATATGGGACACATGGTGCAGCACTGGAGCTGGCCACAATAGAAGCACCTTAAGTGTTAGGATGCCAGGAAGGCTGACGCAATCCTCCAATCGTACATTAAGGTTCATGTTGCATCTTTAACCTTTGGCTCTCTTACAGGTACAAGGAAAGAAAGAAGAAGGACAAAAGTCATTTATGCATTTCTATATGTAATTTTTCTGAGAGACTGGACAATGGAAAAATACAAACACACCCTAAGAAACTATAGTCTTATGTCTGCTCAAACAACATTAGCACAGAGACTTCATATACAGAGAGAACATACATTTTTTTCTATTTTAACCAGTAAATTAGATGGAAATTAATCTATTTACAACCAATGTGCAAAATATTCCATAATTCTACAGAGTTAATTACAAGTCCATGTATCAGAGCAAAAATAAATTCAATCAGTTGAGAAACCAACCATGACACAAGAAGGTCTTACACTGAGTAGCGAGTACATAACTATGCAGAATTAGGTGTAGCTTGATCAATAGTATCTTTATCAACAGTACCCATTAGAATACATAACTGATATCTTGCCAGGTGTATAACAGGTATATAACACACATGTCTGGGAACTGGCTGTGTATAGTAGCTGACAAATATTTTCAGCAAAGCGTTCTTCACACATACCTCTCCTGCCCTTCAGCTGCAGAGTACAGTGATAAAGACTACTGGTAGAAGGAAATTTAACCATATATAAATTTATATATGTATAGTGAGGCTCTAACTGCACCTCTTCATTAGGATGCTAATGTCCCTGTGCGCAGAGCAAAAGAACATAGTGAAAAATGTCATTCATGTGCAGACAGGTAGAAATTGGCCCTTTGGAACTACTAGCTGAACTCTTCAAATATAAAGACCCCCCTGTGTTTTATTTCCCTTTGCTAACAAGTCGTATTTGAGTAGCTAACAAAGGCAATTTTGTCAAAACTTAAATGTTATTCAACGACCAAACCCACCAGACTAATGTTTCAGCAGCTATGCTCCATAACAGAGCAACTTCTACGGACACTTCAGGCAGAAATCCAGAAGACCTTTTTGCAACAGCAGTCTCCATCTGCAAGAACATTTTTTTCTGGTAGCAGGAGATGTTAGACAGGCAACATTAAACTTTGCCAAGGATCAGCTTCAGATGGAAAGATTATTTTGCTCTTTGGGTAGTCTCAGAGTAAAAAGCCAAAGCCTCAAAGACTGGAGCCCAGAACATGTTCCACAGAAGAAATAAGGGCATAACTTTCTCTTTAAATCTGATGACAATTGTAAGCAAATCACATTACGCTTCAGCTTCACACATAAGTAAAATAACCCAACCCATCTGAAAACATAATTTGATTCTAAAAGTAGCTGGGCAACTCTCCCTGGTAGTGAGCCAGGGAAAAGCCAAGTTCCTAAAAGGCTTTGTCAGTGAACAAATGGGAGAGTTGTCTTTTAATTTGATAAAACCAACAAGACTGACAACATCCCTACCAACATAACGAACACAAGTGTCGCAATCAATTTTAGAGCGGAGACCGTAGGCATATTTAATTTTCCTATAAATATTATATGTTTTGACCTATCTTTTTTTTATAGGTAAATGATGGAGAAATGGGGTTACTAGCATTGCTGAAACATTGGAGCAATACAGGAGGTCAGGATGTCACTGTCCAGTTTCCTTCAAATTTCTTCTCTTTCTTCAAGACTCCTGATGGGAATTTCAGACATATTACCAGGTTCAAAGGACACCTTGCTATACCATTCAACAAGTTTGCTTTTCCAGGAGACATCTTTTTATTTTTCTGATGGCCTGCAGCGTTGCATGAGGCAGAAATGGCAGATGGTCTCACAGTTATAGTTCTATTGTGTTCCAAAATTCACAAAACCTGCTTTGCTCCAACCAAAATTTTTATGTTCTTTGCTCATGCTAACTATCTTGGGCTAGCTTTGCCTTACTATTCAAATTTCATTCCTCTTATTGTTACACTGCCAGCGTGAGTCTGAGAGTGGTTGTCAGTGAGCTGGCTTCACAGTGTGTGTCTTTGCACCTGTACACAGAACAGCGCAAAGTGGATCCCACATGGTACATGGCAAAAACAAAATTTTGTCTTGCTCAGTTCCACATGCATCTGGAAAGACTGTTCTCATTGAAATGTATTTCCTGCTTTAGGAAAGAAATATGATTGATTGTCAGGTTCTAAGTGTTTTAAAATTTCCCACAAATTGTCAAAGAGACATTATCACTTGGAATTATTTTATGTATCAGAAAATAAGGTAAGAGGTAAAATGTCTCTTAATTATTTATACCTAAAGCAAAGCAAAGACATTAAGAAAGTATTATTTTAAAAATAAGTAAATACGCTTGTGTGTTTCAGACAAAGAAATGGCACATCAGGGATCCTGCCGTCTCATGTGGGTTCTTAGTGGCTCCTTCCAGTGTGGTTTTAGTCAGGTTGCTTGTGCTCTGCACTGTGGATTGGCTCCCCACAGGGGCACTGGCAACCCCCAGCAGCTCACCTGTGCTGTGTAAAGTGAGATGACAGCAAAGTGCTGGTGTTTGTGAAGCACAAGCTATTATACTGAACCCTAACCAGGAGGCAAAGTTGAGTGACTTCCAAATTCTGCCACTCCCCAGGGACTGCAAAGCATCTGAAATGCTATGAGGCGGTTGATCCTTTCATTCAGGGTTCTCAAGCCTACACCATCTTCTGCAGGTAGTTTTGCTCCAAGATCAAGACAAAAATCACCAGTTATGGATTTAACATTAAACAGCCATTAAATAAAATGCACAAGTCATCAATGGAGCTAGCACTGGAGCTCTGGTTTGCTTTTTAACCAGGCAAATGTCCTAACTACAACCAGAGAAGCGAATTTCTTCAGGAAACACAGAAATAGCCCAGCAGTTTCATGAGGACCCCCAAGAACTCTGGATGTAGGTGCTGAGTACCCGTTTAGGCTTTCAATTATGTTTATGAACCATGTTCTGACTCTTTGAGGAAACTAAGGAAAAAAAGGATAAAAGCAAGGCCCATAAAGGTACTTGCAATCTTAGTTTCCTTATTTCTAAAATGGATCTAGTGATCTATACTATGCATTTATGTGTTGCTGTGTCAGTGCTAACGGTATTTTCTTACTCATCCCACTTACAGTTGCACTGTGCTATGCAGTGCATTGCCTCTTTTGAATTATTACTCCACAGAAACTGAATCATTAGCTAATCTGTGCAGACATCCAGAAATACTCTTGAAAGGACTTTGGCTCTCTGATTTCTTCAAATATTCCCTTCAAACGAAAATTACTTTTTTTTCCACTCATCCAGTTCTCTAAATGTTAAGTTATATATAATGTCTCCCACAGGGGCTGAGGCATTAGCTGGTATTCATGGGCTCCTAAAGCTGTTTCTGAGAGATGTTGATGGTAAAGTGGAGCTTCCCTGTCTCTGCCTCATTATATGTATGTACATTTATGTACATGCAAGTGAAACAGCCCTGCAGTTTCCAGGCTCAGAGAAGAAGCAAGAGGAGGAGCTGCTCCAGGCACTTGGGCTCAGATTCCCCTGCATCCTGTGGAAAAGACCATAGTGAAGTATGTTGTCCTCCTGAAGCCCATAGAGGACCACAGTGGAGCAGATATCCACCTGCAGAATGTGTAGGACCCTACAGGTTGTCCCACCCCATTCTTTAGCTGCTCTGACTTTTCCCTGGTTTACAGCCACACACAGATAACTATAAGCTACCAAACCTCTGCTTCCACACACCACCATACATTTTCCATGAGTTCCTAAGTAATAACAATGAAACCAAGGAGAATTCAAACCAGGTTTGCCTTTGGCTTAATTGTCCTGACTAACAATTTCTTCCTACTTCCAGCAGCTACTTGTAGCTATGGCAGCTACATAGATATCTATGTAAAGTACCATTACATAAAATCAGCACCTGGCTGCTCTCCTGTAGTTGTCTGGTTGTGGTTTTTTTGTTTGTTGGGTTTTTTGGTTGGTTGATTTGGTTTCGGTTTTACTCTGGCAGGGTGATGATTGAAACCCACTTCAGCTTTTGCCTTGTAGAGGACATATCTTCCCACCAGTGCCACTAGCACAGGTGTGACATTCCAAACTCCACTCTCTTGATTTCCATTTCTGGAATTAACTCCCACAGGAGTTTCCCTCTGCCTTAGGAAGTTTGTGGCATGAAGGTGGTTTTTTTTACTACTGCTCACTCAGTCAGCCAAAATATTTACAAAAATTATGATCTCATAGAAATGATGCATCCTAAAGTATAGTGAAAAGCTCTCACTTCATGGGAAGAGTCAGAGGGCTGTGGTGTCCATACCCTCACATTAGCTGCTGGTGTGCAGATGCAGCTCCCAGCTTTTGACCAAGTCGTTGCAAGAAGAGTACTGCTAGTTCCCAAAGGAAACCAATGACAACGTTAGACAGCTGACTCTGCTTGTTTACATTGTCAACATCAGAAAACATTATCTATCAGAAAAACTTTAATTCCAAAGACTAAATGAAAGATTAGGCTCCGGACATAATAAATAGCTCCAGCAAGCATCAGTACAACCACTTTACAAAGCAAAAGATCACGTTTAGATGACATCAGCCAGTCAGTAATTGAACTGGGGTAATTTTCTACCCAAAGCAAGCTTACTGCCCACCTGTTCTTCTTTTCAGTCACAGCAAGCTGCCATGGTGCTAAAGGAGGGCATCTACCAAGACCAGTAATCACAGCCTGCTGGAAACATGCTCTTGAATAAATCACTAGCAGCTGGCACTCATGGGACTGCATCAGCAACATACCCTGTGCCATGGGTCTGATGGGCCCCAGGTTTCCCCGAGACACTTATCCTCGGACACAGAGGATTTTTGAGGGAGTTGTTTGGATTTTGGACACTTTGAGCCTCAGTCTCCTCTTAAGAATTGCTAGTCAGCAAGCAATACAAAAATGAATATGCTTCAGTGAGGTAACACACACACAGACTCACCAGCCTGCGAATAGAAGGCATGCACCCAAAGTAACTGGTGATATAGCTCTGACTCCCTCCTATAGTATTACCCAGGTAGCCACACTTCTTCATAGCTTTATTTCCAGGAAATACTCCATAGCATTACAGGAACTTTCAGTTTCTGGTGATATAATTCAATTCTCCTACATTTTGCCTTCTTTTTCAAGAAGTACTGCTGGGAAAGATAAGAAATACAGGCATATTGCATCCTTATGGGCATTCTTAGAGGCACAAATGCCTATGTAATGTCCATATTCATAAAATAATAAATACTAATAAGTTTTTGAAGTATTCTGATACACTCTGGACTGCTCAGATTTCTAGCACTAATAGTGTGTCACACTTCAGCACCAAAAATTATAATGTAATTTACAAAAAAGACCATTCTCAACATTAACTAAGCCATCATTTTAGCGCCAATTTTAGTGTTTGCAGCAAGCTTCTAGTCTCAGATGAATCAATCTGCAGGAACCTGTGCAAAATCCAGAAATTTTCTCACGAAATTACTAAAATACTCCATTTCTACTTTATCAATATGACATTTCAGTTACCTGTAAGATTGTCAAAAGCTTGTGGTTAATCAGAGCAGGATGTGCAGAATAGTCAGATTTGTGAAGAGTTCCAAAATGTTGATCTTTCATTCTAATTCAGGGTGGGGCCAAATTTCGGAAATTTCAGCATCTCCTATGGGGCAGGATTTCAGTGCTTTGACCATTCTACTGACTTGACATTTCTCAGAACTACAGTCTCATGTACAGCTTCACCACTGTGCTATAATATGCATTAGATCCAAAGGGTGTAAGCATTTTTAAAGTATTTGGGAAATCCAATCGCTCCTGTAAGATACATTTAGAATGTTCCTGGTCAAAATTAACAAGTATTTCTACAGGTAGCTATGTGACACTGCGTATCAGAGGCTAGAAAGAATGACGGTATGTGGACTCTTTTGAGAATGGCAGTAGCCGATTAGTAACAAAATCATAGAATAAGCCCTAGGATAAGCTATTTTAGGGAGGTTCATCATTGTGGTACTGTGATTCATTTTTGTGCAGTGGCTCTTTCCATTGTACTGATTCAACAAAGCATTTCAGCATGGGGGCATGTATGTGAGTTCTGTTCAAAAACAAGAATAAGCTTAAACCATTCAGTATCCAAAAAGTCCAGTTCAGGAAAAGAAAAAAAAAAAAAAATTGCCAGGATCTAAGCAGAAATGGCTCTGATTCCTACTTCTGAGTAATGTACCTTCAGTTGACAAGTTAAATTCTCCGCTTCATGAAATATGTCAGTGGACGGAGGTCTGTCCTAACAAACACACTCAAAAAAAATGTGCATATGGAACTGATAGTGCTTAACTGCTGCCTTTCCACTACACCCGTCCAAGTATAAGCAGCTATGTGACCAGGGAGCTAGGAGACAATATAGCAAAGAAATTAATTACAAACTGATTACACAGAGTATCACTTTCATGCCTTCTCACCATATCACCATGAGACGTGGACACCCACCAGCAGGTCTGAATTCCCTCATGCATGCTTTTCTGCTAATAGCTACCATGATGCGACATTACAGAAGGAACATTTTTCTTCTTTCTTTTTTTCTTTTTTTTTTTTTTAAATAAGAGCACAGAAGCACTTGAAGCTGACCTAAAAATGTGGTGTTAATGAGAATCACACAGATGGTGAATGTCAAAAGAAGGGTCGAGGATTTGCATGCATCGTAGTGGAGCCACTGCATACATTTCCATAACAGTAACTGATGAATAATAAATTGTACAAGTTTTACGGTTTTTATCATGTCATCATCTCTGATTTAATTTTCTTTTTGGTGTATTATTTTTCTTACCTGTCCATAGTGTTCCTTCCTCTATTATTTAGTTCAAACAATGAGCCTTTCTCCACCTTTGGGAGTTTTATTTATACTTTTTTCCCTTCCTGATGCAAAATAGGAACATGCATTAAGAAGCCATCCAAAGGCGATTAGAGTAATTAATACGTAAAGCAAATGGAGTAATATCTGGGGACAACTACTAAGAGCAAGAACCTCATTTTCATATTTTTTTCTTCCATTGTGCCCCAAGAAAAAGAAAACTCACATGTGTCAAAATAGATAACAACAACAACAAAAAAGGTGCTATTTGGTCAAAGTCTTGTAAAGTTGTTCTCTTTAGGGAACGGTGGTAATTTATATTTTACTGTTTACCAGGCAGATGGGCAATCCTTGGGACAACCTGATCCTGTAACTGCTCAGTGCTAGCAAAAGTGCTGTTAAGCCTGATCCTTCCACATGGAACCCAGAGGGAACGTTTACATTTCATTTCAAAGCAAACAAGACCATGGGTTATACTGGAGGTTATTACGTCTGGTTTATAAACAAAGACCAGTGTAAGAAAGCCTCAGAATAGGACATGGCTGCCTGGCTGTCTTTTGGACCAAATTTTACACTCACCCATTAATGACTGCATGCTAAGTGGAAATTAAGGGAGAGCCGAAGCGCACTTAGCTGTCACCTAACCAGAGAGGCATCCAAATTTATTTTTTGCAAGAAATTTAATATTTTCAGTTTGTGGAGCCCCAGACATTTTTCAGTGGACATCGTAAACATGACTGTGTGATTGTTGCATGGCCACTGTCAACTTGCTTTATTTTAAGGCCCTGAGAATAATGCAGGGATTCCCCAGGGCCTGCAGAGAGAGGCTGGAAAATACCAACATTGGGTGCTTAATTTTCTAACTGAAAAATTCTCTTGTTGCCTGAGTGTCCCTGGCTAGGATCACCTAAGTGTCAATGATATTGAATTATCTAATACTCAAGCTTTACACCTGCTTATCTCTTAGCAGGATTCAGTGCTCCTCCATCAGGTCCACCAATGGAGCTCTTTCCAATACATTCTCTTTATCATTTACCTACTGGAGCAGATCTGAGCAGATCAAAGCAAATATTCAAATATTTTGAGTTAGACCATTTAAACATAGCTTTTGAAGATTTTCAGTGTCCTTGAGATGCCACCTTATTCTTCGCTAACTTATGCTCTTATTTTATTCTAAATACATTAAGATACTGACGTTGCAAACTGATGAACAAGCTATATTTGTCAAATATGACTAATTTACTTTAACTGAATTTTAAGCCTGCAGCTTTGACAGTCTTCAACAAAGACTTAAACAATTATGACAGCTGACAATTATAACAGTAGCTGGGACTGGAGGAAAAAATGAAGAAAAACAGGTGGAGAGAGAAACAACTAATACAGATTTTTATGAGGGACACTGCAATGATTTGCCCATTAAAAGTAATTTAATAAATAATTTTACCTTCTCAAATGCACTTTGCTCAACCTTTCCAAAAGTATCATTTAGATTTCTCATGTCAAAAATATATTTTTCTTTTTCAACATTTAGAAGTGAGAGCTCAAAACTAAACCCCTTGCTGAAATGTTCTGTTTGATTTATTTGACCTGTTTTGTTTTATGTTTGTTTGTTTAAAAACAAGGCACCCTAATATGTTGACAATTAGGGCTTACCTGAATTACCTGTTCCTTCTCACTCTCTTCCATTTTTTCAATTCAACTGAACTCAGAAAAATAAAAATCCATTCCCTGTACAGGCATGTTACATCACTCAAAATGCTAGAAGCCACAGCTCCCATAGTTTGAGATAAAGATAAAAGGCAGGCAGCAACCTGCCTGTATCACCCATCAGATGGGAAGGAAAAGCCCTACTCCACCTATGAATGGGGAACACGCTCTTTCTCCAGGTCCTGCTGACTTGCTGGATCCTGAGCTTGACCTGGTCTTTCAGTACTTGTCTCTCACCTCTGTGATTCAGTTCTTTCTCTATAGGTTTCATTTCCACTGGTCAGGGTTTGGGGCAGGAGAGGAGGCCAAGAGATGAGGGATTACCATCCAGCTTTGCTTAATACAAGGCAGTATAAGGAACAGCCTGACTTTGCCTTTCAATGTGGTTAGCATAGATACTCATATTGAAAAGCGAAATCTGGTTAAAAAAAATATATCTACAGTAGTTTGTAGTCCATTTCCCCCTCAGCTTAAATGAAAATATAAGCAGAAAATCGAGAATAATATGCCAGAAATTAAGTTTTTCCCCTGTTCAAAGTGCAAAATTCTCACAGGAACTGGAATTTCACCCCAGATGGCTTGGCCAAGGCATGAATGCCAATAGTGTGAACCTCACTGTATACGATCTGACATCTTGACATCTAGCGAACTTAGAAAAAGAAGGAGACAGCAGAGGCAGCCAGAAACGAGGAATTGGTACAAAGCAAAGGTGGCAATACAGGACTATTGAGAAAAAAAAACCCTTATGCCTTCAAGGAGACGAATGTAATTTTAGGACTGTATAAATGTAGGACTAGTTACATTTATACAGTCCTAAAATTACATTCAGCCCTTTGAGGGTAACGGGGAGGCTGATGCGGCCCCCGATGAAATGAGTTTAACAGCCCTGCCTTATGGTGTGACACTGAGCCCTGTGCTGCATACCTGCTCTGCAAAACATGCTTTCTGGCAGTGATGGTAGACCTGAAATGGCACACCCACCATGGTGTTGCAGTTCAGGAATGTGCTCCTAATAGCAAATGTCTTGACATCGCCCACCTACCTCACTTTGGCTTGACCACAGGGGGGTTTTCAAGTTGAAATTCTGAATTGAAACTGGAATTAACTTGAATTTAATTCTTTCTGGATGAAACTGAACAAGAAGGCATACTCCAGAAAACCAGCTGAACCAAATTCTGCTCTCGGAAATATAATTTCGGTGCTCATGACCAGATAAGAATTAGTCCAAAGTAAAAACTCTTGAAATGCATTCAGTGTGCACATTGGGTCCCATGGCAATCCACTGTACAGACCTCAGTCCCTCCAGACCGCAGTGCTGGCTAATGCAGACATGTTAGATGGCACATCAAGGGAAGCAGAAAGCCTCAGCGTCCCTCAGGTGCTTCACCGAAGTGTCTGAGCCATCTCACAATCAGATTTCGAAGCACTGAATATTCATTGCAATGGATTCAATCAATCTTTATTGTATACAGAAGTGCAACTGCAAAGTATTCTACAGGCAATTTCGGTAAGTAATTTTTATTGTAATTTCCATTACAGCTGCAAATAGAAACTTGCTCTTAATGTTTTCATAGCAGTCTCTCACTTGAGCTGTTATCATGAAATATGTTTTCTATGTTTTCTATCATAAAGTACTGAGGACAACATAGCACAGATGGGGCGGGCAATATAAAATTATTTAGCAAATGGATCCTATTACTAAATGGTTTATCTGTTAAAAATTAGGAGAAAGGGTGACAAGATTAACTTACAAAAAGGTTGTAGAGGAAGATGGATTACTTCTAATGAGATTTATTCACTGATATTTTTTTTGCTTAGAGTTGAGACTTAAAAGACTGTTAAAAACAAGACAATAAATTTCAGTTATAGAGATGGTTTCCTTTTTCCTGTGGTTCTTTAGAACTTAGGGAGACACAAAAGGCAGGTATCCAAAGATTGCTCTATATAACAGTCTATCAAACTGCAGTTGAAAATTTACAGTTATTTATCTAATGATCAAATTAATTATTGTTCTGCTCTCAGAAGCAGAATTTTGAACCAATTCCTAACAACGTCCTTTTGCTTTCTAATGTGACCCACAGAGGATGCTGGTTTAGGCTACAGCTGACAACACAATTAGTTGATTAAGCAAAGTGACTCTGGAGTGTGCACTGATCTGATGAATGTGATCTAAATAATGAAACACTTTTTCCCTCCAAAAGGGAATGCTTCTTAAGCACATGCCTAAATTGAAAAACTTGTAGTTCTGCACCAATGGTTACAAGATGCACCTTGCACCTAGCACTGGCACAAAATTGGACTTGATATGGTGATCCAGTACAAATTCTTCTGAATCAGAAGATAGCTTGCAGAAAAGGCATAAAAATACCATACAGGATGAAAATATAGTAGCCTGTCGCACTGTATTTTAACAAAGAGTCACCATCACCAGTGGGAACAAATAAACCATAAAAACATTACTGCAACTGGCAGAAAAATAAATCTCTCTTCCCTCACTGCACAGGCACCTTCTTCTGGTGAAATCAAATGCTACTGAATCAACTAAACTTTCCAAATAAACTGTATAAGCTCATCTTTGTTTTAATCAATACAATAGTTTTATTTTCATAGCAAAATTAAAGCAGTTGTGTATTCACCCCACCGCACCCCTATCACCAGCCCTGAACAGGGAATTGGTTCCCTGGAAGTGCTAAAAAAGAATTCTCAACAAAATCCAACACCATGTGGTAGGTTTGTTGAAAATTTCATATTTGGTATGATTAAGAAAACTATTTTCGTATCTGCCTTCTCTTGCTCCATCAGGAATAGTGAATAACTGACCTGAATAACATCTCACAGCCCACTAGCAGTAGCAAGAGTTATTGATTTTAAAATTGAAAATTACGCTATTCTAAAGTTAAAGATTTCCACTCCAGATAAAGCCTCTACTTTGTTCTTAGCAGTCGTGAAGAAATACATTCAAGATTTTCTGATAATCCATAGTTCCAATTTACTGATTTTGAAAATTACCTTAGAGTTCTCCTCTGGGATGTTCATTTACTTCTATTGTTGATGTGAAAAAACTGCATGTCTGTTTATCAGTCCACATGGTAAATAGCCAGTGTTTAGTCAAAAGCCCCTAATTAATGTTCAGGTTTTGGTTATTCCATCTTATCATCAAAAATGAGTTCAAGATAGAAAAAAAGAAATTAATGGATTGAGATTTCAACTGAATACCTGTAAAGAAAAACTTTACACCTGTAAAGAGATGGGTCATTTGAAATGGTAACATTATTGACATCAAATGGGAAAGAAAGAAAAAAAATCAGAAGTATTGCTAGCTCCTTGAAAATGTTTCAAAAGAAACTTGAAAGTAACCTTGACAGTCATTTGCACAGATTACACAGTGAAGAAGTTTCCAAAATCGGACAAGGGGCACCATGCTGAAAGATCATCAAAAAGACTAAGAACATAAGCAGAATAAAGAAAATATTTGATAAATAAGAAGGTGCAGTAGAAACCAAGTTAAAAATAACCAGCTTACATGATCAGCTCTAAAGTATCTGAAAAGGATTTGATGATGTTATACTCAGGACTCCCAGCTTTTAATTCCTGCTTTGCCAAAAGGGTTCTATTTTGTAGTTGCAGGTTTGTTGCTATTAAAATCGATGTAATGATACGTATTTACATTGTGCTTCGTGACTCAGAGCAAAAAATCCCTCGTTGCAATGGTCTCACAGGTGAGAGGAGGCATGTTTATGTGTGCATGAGTGTCTATGAAGCATTTGCACTGAAAATCTTGTTATGTTTACAGCAATGAGCATAGTATGGCATACAGCAATGCATAGTATGGCTGAAGGGGATTTTCTGTGGGGAAGGGGGGAGGGAGCAAGAGAAACATTCCTGAAAGACCTTGGAGAGAAGGCAAAATCCTGAGAACGGCACCTTGACTTGAAGAGCAACAGGGCTAATTTACTGATGGTCTAGTAATTGTCAGGCTTCAGTGAAAGCCACAGAAAACCTTTAAAATCTCGATAAAAGGAGCCTGTTTTAAAGAAGCTGCCATTGCTGAAAGGAAAAATAATAGACTAATGGGACTAATTCTAAACCCAGCAGGTCTGGAGGTGAGTCCCTGCAGAATAGAAAGGGAAAGCAATCATGTCAAATGAAAGAGAACTTGGAAGAATATTCTGCTGGGTACCATCAAGCCAATTGTGAACTAATGCATATCTTTCATTGCTGTCACTAATTTAAATAGGCTGAACATTCAATCACTGTTATTATGTTATCTTTTTAGTTGAAGGTCGAGCACATGGGCATTGAAACCTTACCATTTCTCCTGTACATGGAAAAAAATGAATGTCCCTGCATTTGGTATGTACTATCGCACTTTGTAACTAGAATGTTTACTAGTAACTAGAACTGAAGGATGTATCCGAGCAAAAGAAAGCGGAAAAGGCTTTGGCTGGATGGCAATCCCTATCCAATGAGTAGGGACACATATCAGCAAGGTAAGGAATGATGTGGTCTGTCTCATAGAGATTTGTAGTGTGGACATGTATGGTATGCTGTGCCAAGGCTGTGGTCACCAGTAAGCAGTCCTTTTTATTGTGGCTCTTATGAGTATTTCTCATAAAACTGTAGGATGGAAACCAGAAGTCTCTAAAGGGCTTTTCCTTTATTTATGCACTCCATGATGCAGACACTGAAAAAAAAAAAAAAATCTCTAAGCAGAGTTATTATCAGGAAACCTAGTCATAATTCTGTAAATACAAAACATGAAGTATCTCTCTTCTGTAATTTCTTAAAGGATCATACAATAATTTAGGTTGGAAGGAATTTGGGTCATCTAGACAGACATCCCAGAGCAGGATCAGCTTCCAATTTAATGAGGTTGCTCAAGGCCTTGTCCAAGAAAGTTTCAAGTATCTCCAAGGATGACAACTCACCAACTTTTCTAAGCAACTATTTCAGTTTCCCATCTTCACTGTGCAGAATTTTTTTCTTTATATTACCCAGAAGATTTAATGTTTCTATACGAAAAGTAAAAATTCCTAAGTATGGTGTTTTCAGCATGCCAAATAAATACATTTAAATTAAAAAATGACAACCTATTTGCTCGAATTTTCAGTGCAACCTGGAATACAATATGTTTTAATAGAATACGCTTCACATCAAAACAAAATTCGAGGACCCTTAGGATTTATGAGTTATTACTCTCAAGATTTTAACAATGGGAACAGAGATGACAGATCACAGCCTTCAACCCTGCTTTTTAAACTTAAAAAAAAAAAAAAATTCCTTCTTTTGATTCTTCCAAAAGGAGGGTTCTGATGCACCTTGTTGCAGCTCTATCTCCTGGACAGGCCACATAGTATGCTTCATCAGCACTCCCCAAATGCTTACTGAAGTAAATTCAGATAATGTACTAGAAATTATTAAAATTATAATTATTTTATATGTATCCCAGTGCCTTAAAAAGACAGTTCTGCCACAGACAATGCAGCACGGAACAGCACAAGGGTCTCTGTCAAATGTAAGCATTAATACATAACCCTTAGAGGCATAGACTTGTCAAGGAAGAAGAGAGGAGAGAAGAGAACCTCAGGATCTTCATCTCCTGAGTTCCACCCCAGCACCGCGCTATCCGAATCACAGTCCCAGATGCACTGGAGAGACCTGGAGACACTGCTGTGTGGCCCTGAAGAAGGCTGCAGGGTGGTGTGCCTCCTCGTCCCAGCTGCACAAAAAGAAAGAGGTTCCCCACCACACACTGAGGTCACCTTGTCCTCCTTCTCACCTGCCACTCGACCTGGGGCTGCGGTGACCTCAGAGCCAGGCGCCACCGGTGGACAGCCAAATAGATGAAAGGGCAGAGCGAGACAGCCCTGGCACAGGAAAGTGCTACACAGTGAACAATAATTATTGTGTATTCAAGCAGCACATGGAAATGTCCTTCTCTGTGTGAGTGGTTTTAACTAAGTGAGGTACCCATGCCCATGTCATGGCAGTGCTTAGAGTGACCATATACTAGTCGATGCACATTAAGTCATTGTGCCTTTTGTAGTCAAAAGCTATGAGTGATTCAGCAATTGCCAAGCGAGCCAAGAGTATCAGGATAAAGTAACACAATATTTTCTATAGCTACAGATGTTTCCTGAATTACTTTCTCTTTGGATAAGAACATATCTTTAAGAAAACAGCGACATGTAAAAATGCTAGTGATGGTAAAACCATCACAACTCTTGAGAAATTATCAAGATTATTAGTAACCTCCACGGTTAAAAATATAAATCATACTTACAGGCTGAAATCACCTTCTTTCAAATTTCAGTCTCTACCCTTTTTTTACAACTGGGTAAAAAATGCAGGTCCCATTATCAGACTTCGGTTCCTCATGTAAAACTACCCTGAAGTCATTTTTCTTCCTCCTCAGGGAGCTCAATGGATTAGTTGACCTTATTTTTCAGATAAGTGGGTCCCATCCTTACAGATGTTGATGTTTTCACCACTTGATGTTTCCTCAAGGACATTTACATAATAGTTCGCTCGAATTGTGCTTATTACTCCAGCGGCTGAAGCAGGGCACGCCATGGTAACAGGCTCACATTTACCTCTGCAGTCTCTGACAGCCCTACAGCAATCATTGCTATGTGAACAGGGTGAACACAATCACTGACAATCTCAGGGAGAAAACCTGGAAAATGGTTGTATAAACACTCATCATGGTCTTCCATCTTAAATTCAAAGCCATCCGAGACAAAACACTAACTGAACCAAACATTCGTATTTTCCTTCACTGTTAAGGTTATATGTGTATATAAAGATGTCATCTGTTTTTATCCCATAAAAAGAATTATGCAATGCAGGTCTAGGAATATAAAAGTGTAAAAGCAGACATTTTCAGCCTTAAATAGTATTGGGTTTTGCTCTGTTTCTCTCATTCATGCAAAATGCTGCTCTGAGACACCACAGAATTAATCAATGCACCATTGAAGTAATGGGAGAGGGATTGGCACGTGAATGCCTAATTTGGAAAAATACAGATTGCTCCTAACTCTTCGGAAATGTGTAAACACTCCCCACCCAAGACTACAAGGATCCTGGATGGCTCCCATTGCTATTACTTGAATGTGTGTCTGTCCTGTTGCTTCTACACTACAGAATTTCCAAAGTATCTGTAGGAGCTTTCAAACGAACTCCAAATTTCAAAGCAATACCCAGGAGGAAGCACTGAGTTTCATTTGGGTTTGCTTTGAAGTGAAGACCTTCAGGCACAAGCCCCAGAGTGAAGCTTTCAGGAGAGCTGACTGAAGTTAATAATAAAAGCCAACATTGGGCAAGCTTTCAGTTTCAGAAACCACGGTAAGTCGTTCACAACATCGATTCCACAATGCTCTAACATAAAAGTAAAATACCCCTGTAAAAGTGTAATCCTTGGTATAAATCCACAGTAAATCCATGGAAATATTTCTGCTGACTGCAGATAGCCAGAACTGCCATATATGACTAGATAGCTATGTCATTCAGAAAGTCAACAAACTGACGAAAAAAAACCACTACTGAGAAACCAGTGAAGCTGCTCAGCATGACAATTGTTTCCAGTTCAATAAGATGAGGGACACAAACACAGGAGACCTGTGAAAGCTGAGCCTAGCATCCACCTTGGGACGTTCATCCACTAACGTTTTGGGATGCTGTTGCCAAAGTCCTTCCAAACCAAAATTCTTCAGCGATCAGCTCGGTAAGCGTCAGCCAAGGAGGCCACTATTTCCACTTCTTCTTGGGGACCATATGAACTCCTGAGAGCTAATGACTGTGCCCATCAACTGCAGTGAAGGAGCGGTGCTGTAGCCAAGTCTCCTCCTCCTGCCCAGCCCCTGCCGCCTCTTGCTGCTCACTCCCGGACTCCTCCTGGGGCTCGTGTGTGCTTCCAGTTCTTCTGCAGAGTGCAGAAACGCAGCTTCACTCATGCCAAGCCAATAATACATGCTTTCTTTATACTAATATCTGCAGCCTGCAGGACTGAACCCAAGCTTATTCACGGTGTACAATACTTTGGCTTGAAAGCTGGCACCCTAACGTGCGGAGGATTTACAGCACATGAGTGTGCATAACAGAATCAGATTGTTATTCCAAGAAATTGGACCAAATCTCATCCCAACAAAGCCAGTTGTAATTTTCCTAATTAATGCATTGAGAGCAGTCCTCAGGAACTATGCTGAAATGTAGTTTTCCATTAGTCTCCGCAGGCCTGCAGTTTTAAAACGTGGCAATTATTCAAACATCATTTAATCATAAAAATTATAATTTTAAGCTGTGTCATGAAATTTGGCATTTGATAAATTCATGATACATTTTACTACATGTTCTTACTCGGGTGTTAATGTGCAAAATCCCACAAATGCAACAAAACACAATAAAACTTCTGACTTAAGATATTAATTAGGTGATTAAACTGCCACACAAGATTTGTTTGTCCTTTGTAAATTAGTAGTTCAATCCTCACAATGTAGCAGTAGAACAAATCATAAAACAAAAGGCTTGGTTCACTATAAAAACCACTAAGCTTTTGCGCAAGGCCAAAGCAGTCATGGAAAATTGATTTTCCACAGCTTACTCAGTCTTGAATAGGCTCTGCTTTGTGGATGATTTTTTATTGAGTGAAGCCAAAACTCATTATAGCTAAGACCTTTAGGAACAACGTGTGTTTGCTCCATTATTTTTAATGTCATCAACATCACATTTTAATCTCATGTATTAAAGTGGGAAGAGCATAAGATATATTTGCATTTTATTATCAGGATAAAAGTAGGTGCCTCTGCTAGATCTTTAGTAAAATGTGAACCGTGGGAGAAGGAAAATGATTATTCATTATTTCTCACAGGATACGCCGTGGGTAAAGAGCATATTTAAGGTAAAGTGAAGCACGTCTTTTTGTACAGTGTAAAACTGTGGAACTCCTTATCATCAGATCTAAGGACAGTAAACATACAAATAGCCCTAGACAAACTCAGGGGACAGGACATTAAACACCGCATTCCACATGCTGCTTAAGAAACCTTTCAGCCAGTGATACCCAGAAGCTGGGAAGCCCTGAGCAAGCTGCTCTCTCTTCAAAATCTGGCCTTGCTTTGGCCAGCAGGTTAGACCAGAGACCTTCTGAAGTGTCTTCCAACCTGAAATGTGCTACATCCCTCTATACATGCTCATTCCTTACAATGTTAACATCCTAGCTGACAACAGAAACAAGTTAGAGGGCTATATGGACATTCAATTTGAGTCAGTGCAGAATTATAGAATCATAAAACCATTTTAGTTGGAAGAGACCTCAGGATCATCAAATCCAACCATAACGTAACGTAACTCTAGCACTAAACCNATAAGGTCTCCCCTCATCCTCCTTTTCTCCAGGCTCAACAGCCCCAGTTCCCTCAGCTGCTCCTCATAAGACTTGTGCTCCAGACCCTTTACCAGCCTCGTCACCCTCCTCTGCACTCTCTCTAGTATTTCAGTGTCCTTTTTATGATGAGGAGCCCAAAACTGAACACAGTATTTGAGGTGCAGCCTCACCAGTGCTGAGTACAGTGGCACAATCACTTCTCTAGTCCTGCTGGCCACACTATTCCTGATACAAGCCAGGATGCTGTTGGCCTTTTCGGCCACCTGGGCACACTGCTGGCTCACAGAACTGTGTCACTTGATCCAAGATACGCTGAAGTTGACAGTCTTCATTAGCTTCTCTGTTCATTGGATCAATCTAGTTAATTTTGCCAGGATTATCACAAAGAAATTCTTCTAGACAATACTATACACACCTGAATAACAACAGGGTACTGGCTGGGCAACGTGCATTTTACAAACACTACATTTTATGATCCATGCAAAAAACACCAGCGCCTCACCAAGCTCTTGGCAAAGACATGATCTCATGGAGTCACAGTGCTTAAATCCAGAAGTACCATTTGTGATCACCTAATCCGATCTACTTATCACAGGTCATTACCTTTGTACTGAGCTCAATAACTTTGTGTTTGACTTAAATGCATCTTCCATAACAACATGCCATCTTAATTTTAAAATGAGAGATGGGGAATCCACCTCTTCCCTTTGTCATGTATTTCAATGATTAATCACTCTTTCTCTTAAAAACAGGCACGGAATTTCTAATTCGAATTTGGCTGGTGACAGCTTCCAGCCATTGCTTCTGTAGTATTCAGAGTTTTCTTATTGTGAATATCCTTATTCATTTTAATACGGTCACCTCTGAGTCTTGTTTATAACTCGCTAACATGCCAATTTCTTTACTTATCATGGGATGAGGTATTTCTTAGAATTAATTAATCATTTTGGTAGTTCCTTCCCTTGCTTTGAACAGTTTTTAAAATATGAATGTGAACTGGATACAATATTCCCTTTCTGTGCACAGAAGATACCTCCATACTCCCATCATGAATCTGTTTATCAATGGACATCCTGCTGTCAATCAGAGCATGCAAACTGGACTCCTTTGGATGAAATAAAATCACATTGGAAGACTGACAGTTACTAGATGAGAAGATCTTTGATATAGGAAGGTTCAGTTGAGCATCCAGATTCCTGAGTAAGGAAAACAAATTTCTTAGTGAAATATATCTGACCGTCAAGCCGCAGCCTTTCAAAAGTCACATTGCCACCTGACTTCAGCTTCCATAACCATCAAACTGGAACAAAATCTTGTTAACCCTGACACACCAGGAAAAGGAAAAGATTGCTTGCTGTATTGCTGTCATAGCAATTCCATTCTTCATCACAACTGCAATTTTCAAACAATTATGCCACCTTAATATTAAAAAAATAATTTTATGCTATAGTCCTTTCTTCTCCAGGGCTATTTAAAGCAAATTCGTAGCCCCTTGAACCACCATAGACACAGGCAAAGCTATTATCCTACTGCTACAATGGTGAGACAGATGGCTACTGAGATAAGAAAGGGCATGGGCTGTACTATGTTAGTTCAAACCTACCAAATTTTGCAAACTTTTAGCTGACAATTCTCAGTTCAGAAGCACTGCTGCCATTACTGATGTTTAATAATGCCAATTTAAATGCATTGCTGAATTGAAAATTTGAACTCTCCAAAATGTGTCTTATTTACTTCCTAAATTATTCCTTTTTAGTAACAGAGATAGATGGTTTCTCAGAAGTGACAGAGGCTGCATTCCTTTTGCTGCTCAGGATTCTTATTATCCTTTCAGACGACTGAATTTCTTCCATTTGTAAAATCTATTACCAGAGGAAGGATTGCAAATAAAATGCAATGGCTAGATTCAGAATTGTTTCAGCAAAACAGGAATAATTCATTATCTATATTAATACCTAGGAATGCTATTTAAAAAATAATGTATTTACTTAGTCTTAGGAATTAGAACTTGAGCAATACCATGAAAAAGCTCGTAAGGGATATAAATTTCTAGTATTCTTATAACAGATTTCTGTAAGATACATTTCCACCTGAACTAATTTGATGTTTTGATGTGACCACATTAAATGTTTAAAGGCTGATTAACCAGAGACACTGAAGAAAACAATCACAAGTAGAACATCTTTATCCAAAGAGATAATTTCTTGACATGTTCCCCCAAAAAGTATCTACTTGAAATCAGATGTGAAGCAGCATTTGTCAGTAATCTAAATGGGGCTACTAAACTGATGCTAGTAGACATGAAAATACTAATAAAATTTTTGAGTTCATAAATAATTATTTGCAGAATGACTCAGAGAAAGTAACAGCCATTTCCAGACTTAAAAATTTATGAACTGATGACAGTCTATTGATTTGAGTATTTACCGCACCTTCAATAGGTCTAATTAATGAAACTGTTCACAGAATTAAACATAGTACTTAGCAGAATGACAATATGCCCCTGTTCTTTGCAAACATCTCCACATTCAAACATTTTCATGCTCGTGGACTGGCCTACTGAGGAGCCTATTGCCTGTCCTAGTGAGAGCAGGGAGTGTTTCACAGCAGCTTCAGTTAGTTATATAACGCTTTTCTACATATAAATATAAAGATACTTACAAGACATGTAAATTGCAGCATCTGATACGTGATGCAACAATGCTGTTAAAAATCACATGTTAAAGAATACTTGGTTCATTTCTTCTATTAGTTAACTTTAAATCATTACTATAGCAATGAAGATGTCAATGGTCACTGCAACACACTGGAACCTGTGCAATAGAACTGGAAAAATAAATGTGTTATATTTTGTAAGTAATATAAATTTGCATTTTAATACGGCCCATTCCAAAGGTATAGATCCAAAAATAAGCAGTCTAACAAGACAGAGAACAACAACCCAGAAAGCAGAGTCTGAAAGGGATCCATAGGTCCCAGCGGAGAAATGGTATGAACTCTTAAGCAGCTACATTATGGCAAGAAAAGTTAATACAATTTTTTAACACGTTAAAAGAAAATAAATGAGCAAAAGCAGAGAGGCAGAGTTTTTACCTCTTGATGAGATCATTTTAGAAAAATAGGTTCCTGTCTACTACCCATTTTTTTTCTTAAAGATGTCGAAAAAGAAAGACAGAAATGGAATAAGAGGAGCCATAAAGCTCAGGCCTAAGATAATGCCTTGAAGCAAGAAACCTGGAGGGCCAGATCATCTTGCTTCTTCAGGAAAAGGACTGCAAAGAGACTGGAAACTAAACCAGAAAATGACACAAAGAAAAGTGGAAGATTGACTCAGAAGGCAGAGAAATCCAAATTAAAAACTAGATATCATTTTTTACGAAGATTAGTGGATTCCTCATCTCTTGGTTTCTGCAGGTGAAGACTAGATAAATTTCCAGAAATTTTTAGGCAAATGTGAGTCCTTTTGCCAAATAGAATGTGAGAGTAACTTAATCTTTGTTCAATACATGAAAGAGACTTAACAATTTACTATTTTGTTCTGTTCATCTGCAAAGGTAGAAAGGTCAGTGGAGTGAGGATTTCAGCTAAAGGAGATCAAAGTTGTCTGGCTCAATGAATCCTGTTGCCAGAAACTCACTGCTAACCAGAGATCTAACAACTAATTTCAGAAGATTCACATCTAGAAATAACGGAATTTGATCCTTGCCTAACTGTTCAATCTATAAATCCAAGAGCTTAAAGCTGTCATCCTGAAAGTCATATTGTTAAATTTGTAGTATACTCATATTGCATGATCTCATGTTTACATGTACATGTTTACAATATTTTGACGCAACAACCTCAAAGGGTACGCGGTATTCTAAATTCTGAAATTTTGATTAATGAAATATCTCTGATTCTAAAGTTGACTTAATTCTAAAAGCTACCAGCCTTTGGAAGCTGATATCCTATAGCAGTCCATAGAATACAGCTGTGGCTGTCAATAGCAGCACAGATTCATCTGTCAGTGTAGTTGCCTACTTGAATCTTCCCTAGAAAGGGAGTTCACTCTCCAGCTTACAGCCTCATTTGCTCACCAGGAACTTCCCTCAGTCGTCTCTTTCATCCTCCAGATAAAAACAGGTTTTATGTGTTGAGTGAAGCTGTAATCTGTAGGATACCAACACTGTGAACCATCCTGACTTCTCTATCTGTCAGCTTCTCTGGAGGAATATAAGAAGTCCACTCCAAAGTACCCCCAATTCAAAGAACTTTTAAACAATTATAATGCAAGTTTAAGAAACAGTATGAAAACGTACTCCTAGCCAGTCCCATTCAGCTGCTGAACTGGCAGTTTTAGTATGATGTGATTTTCCATGTTTGATTATTACAATGGTACATACCATGGAGCTTTTGCTCTTTTTTCTATTTTCTGGCTAAAGTTAGAGCCCTGACATGACTCAAATCTAACAGTATTTGACTGAATAGGAAATCAAAAGTCAGACGGGAATTTTTCAGTCCTAGAAAAGATAAAAGTGAGTTACTGCTTTAATTGGCTGTTGAATTAGCTCATATGAATAATAGCTCACGGTCTTTTCAAGTTCTGTAGTTTAATAAGACTCTCTTCTTTGTCTGAAGATTTACTGGAAAAGATTCATTCCTTCTGGACATAGTGATTACATTCAAACTCAAGACGTGAAAAAAGAAACAGCTATGCAAAGCAAAAAGCATAAATAGTATAGGTTGCTGGTAGCACTGGTTTTTTACCACCTTCTCCATGTGGCAAACACAAAGATCTGTTTTAGTTATGCTACTGGGCAAAAACTGAGTGGGCACTTTGTGACATGGGACTGCACCATAAGGGCCTTGCAGAGCTGCATATAAAAATAAAAACAAGAAAAGGCAAAAAGTGATAGAATAGATGTATGCCAGTCCGCAGAACAGTCACCGATGTTACAGAGCTGGAGCTCAGGTGGTAGAAAGGCTTTTTTAAGTTCAGAGCTGAACCAACAAACATGGGAAGAAATTTTATGTGATCCAAAATGTAGGAGCCTATTAAGCCCCATACCTACAGTATCTACAAGCAAACACTTGTGCATCAATAACCAAAACAAAAGATCCATAAAAAAGGAAACAATTCTTTATTCGCTTTTAATGATTTTTGTTGTGAGTCACTAAGCCAGTAGCTCCTCACCTGCATGAGCTCTTACTGTAACATCTTTTTCCTTGCAAAAAGTAGCATTAAAGATGTTTTCCTAATCTCCAACCAGGCACAAGCTGTTAATGCATCTCCACTATCTTCTATGGTGCCCATTAAATCTCTACTTTAGCACTATTTACTCTTAGTGTACCCAAACATACTATTCAGAGAAAGTGACTATGTGGGGCATAGCATGGAGCAAATCCCACGAGAGCCGAGAACCTCCAAAAACTCCATCACCCTCTGCTCTCAGCACAAAGTGCATTCGTGAACGCTACACATTGAAAATAGGAGTATAGCCGTTAAAGTACTCATCACAGACCTGAAACTCCATACCAGCCAAACAACCCTGCCCTAGAGACAGAAAAAGACACATGGGGCATCAGTACATTATTTAATCCCCCCCTGTAAAGGGGTGATAATAACGTGTTGTATCTATATACTTTGACACAGTCTTTAATCACTATTTTTGCATAGGACCACAGTTTCATTCACCAAACAGCTAATCAATATTTTGCTTTCACCTCATAACTCACTGTGTGGTCCATGCTTTGTTTACTGCCCATTATTCAATTGTGTTATGATGGCAGAATTATTAATTTCCTCCAGGGCTTCTCAATGGTGCTCATCACTTCAATATCTGAGTGCTGCACAAATGCAAATTAATTTAGCTTCACAAAAATCCGCAGTGGCAAAGAAAAGGTGTCTAAAATACAGGGTGTGGAGACCCAGAAAGATTAAGGGCAGAGGTATCCACTGATTTTAGATGTCCTGTCTGAGGCATCATAAGTGTAATTTAGAAGTATTTAACAGCATTTCGAACACAGAGGTTGCAGCATCAGTCTCAGGTGTGACTGCTGAGCAAATTGGATTTAGGACTCAAAGGTGGTCATTAAAAATTAGATAATTAGAAGCTATTAAACCATTAGAGGTTCCAGATACAGAGATCACAGAACTGGTTTAAGTGGCTATACCAGCACTAGGTAGGAAAAGTCCAGTGCAACAGTGCATTACTTCAGTCACATGACTGTCCTTTACCTTCTCTTGCTTCATTCATTAACGACTTCGCAGCTCAAGCAATAAATGAGCCAGGAGTCACTTGCTTCTCCCACACAGCCCTAGTACATCCCTAGAGCAGGTCCATCCTGCACAATGATTGAGCCAGAAATCCTGCATAAAAACAATATCTGATCGCACATGTATCGTAAGGGGACCGAATTAAGGTTGCCAAGCAACCACCTCCCCACATTATGCCACAAATCCTTGTCCTTCATCTCTTCGGCAAACAAATGCCAAGCCCTTTCTCACAACTCTGCACTTCCCCTAGTCTGCTGCTGTGACCCTAATTACCCGTGCTCCCAAAGGCTTCTTCACTGCAATTTCTTTGTCCAGCCAGTACCAGCTTTCCCTCATTACTCCGGCTTTTAGTCTGTCTTTGTGTTCTTCATAATTACCATTTAGTCCATCCCATTTCCTATTTCTCTGACCAACTCTCAGTCACAAAAGATGAGAGAGGAATTAACAAAAAAAAAAATAAAATAAAGCTTCTCAGTGAGGAGAGAAACTTCAGAGATTTTAGCTGCGAAGATTTTAGCAAATGTCTCCAAAAGCAGTACAAAGCACATTTTTTTCTAAAGCTTTAAAAAGTTGTCAAGTTTAAGCAGATTTTTACAGTGAAAAGACAGTCCACCTCTCTGCTACCAAAACAACTGCCTATCAGATTTCAATTATCTATTGCAGAATAGGGCACGCTGCCGCATTTCCAAGAAAAGATCACCAGAACGAGCAAAACATTGTCATATTGCATAAATTTTATCCTCAAAACCAGCTAAGACATCTCAGCTGACTTTTTTCAAACACAAACAATAATAAATGGGCATGCAACACCGAAAATGTCAGATGAAGTAATGAAGTCTGGCAAAACTATGAGCAAAAACAGTTAACTGAAATTTCCTGTAAACTTTTTAATGGGCTAAGAGCAAAATGAGAAATAAAAAAAGTTCTCCTACACTTCACTCTCAAAGTGGTTTTCTGCTACTGTTTCCCTCTAAGTGTGAATTCCACACAAACGCAACCAATATCTTCAAATTTATTTTGTCTATCTCCAGCATATTTTTACTTTATCATCTGTTGTCTTTGCCATGATAAATCACCAAGTAAGTCAAACTAAATTTTAGCTGCAAAAAGAATAGATGATGAGCCTGATATCAGGAACTGGATCCTTGTTTGGGAGCCAGCAATATCATAATACTTATTGTCCTAAAACACACGTATCTATGGACACGCCTGGCTACATAGAGAAAAATGGTCTAGAACATACTTGGAGCATCAAATCGTCTATTGGTCTTCTCCAAGGGCTGTGAAACAAAAGCCATGATGAAACAGCTGATAGCCAGCCAACAGTCACAAGAAATTTAGTCAATCCAAACAAGAGCAAAACCAGCAAAACAAAGTTGAAAGTTGTGTGCAAACAGTAAGGGAGACAGAGGAAAGTGAATTAGGCACTTCACAGCATAATTTTGTTGTTGATTTCTTGCTACACAAGACATTTGGCTGTTCAGAAAACTACAGTCAAGAAACCAATCAGAAATGTGACAGTATATACCTCATTTCAGCAGGCCACTGGGGGGACACTTTGAAACTAGGCCTGCTGGTCTTGGAATGACTTATGATTTAGATCTGCTGAATATTGGCACTTCTGTTTTTTTCTAGGAAAATTTTGTTGTGAACCTCTGAGATGCAGCAGACAGCAGATAGCAGATAGCATGCTCATCTGTCTAATTGAACTCGCATCATCTACTTGTCTCCTCCCTTTTTAAAAGGAGAATTGGATCTGGTATTCTTCCATCCCTTTTTACTTTAAAGAGTGAAGATCCCTATGATTCCAGGACTGAAAGTGTACTTTAATATCCCACATCTAGATAAACATAATAGATCTTGGTAGGATACATGCTTAAAACGAGCAAAAGAAGATGCCTCTTTACACAGCAATGAGCCAGCCTGTGGAAACAACTGCCACGGGACATTGTGGACATTGTAGAAGACAGAGAGATCCATCAAGAGTTACTGGGTAGGAAAACTGCACCAGGCCCAGGCACCTTCTGAGAGCAGTCAGTGGCCCAGCAGTGGCCTACCCAGAGATGGTCAGGATGAGAAAACCTGAATAGCCCTAGGCACTGGGATTCCCCTTCAAGTTTCTTCCCCTAAGAGCTGCCACTGACAGGTTCTCCCAAGGCAAAAACATCACTGACAAGAAAATCCTGGTATCTGGTGGGGCCTTGGAAGAAGAGGATGCACAATTTCCAGGCTAGTGGATAGACAGCCCCTCCGTCTGATCCCATGCAACAGTTCTCATGGGCTCATGACCACGCCGTCCTCATTCAGAATCACACACCTGGTTTCCGTCTCAATTTCCCCCATCTTCCCCCACAAGGCCTATGGTGCGTTGTGTATTGCAGCACAGGACAGAGTGTAGATGCAACCAAGTCACTCCCATTACACAGCCTTGCACAGCTGTAGCTCACATCTCACAGGCAAGGGTGTTGAGGGAGATCTCGTTATGTACAATCCCCATGTTAGCATTAAGCCACTGCTTACAGATTTCTAGGAAAAAAAAAATATATCCACAAATACCGTAATACCATTATTCAGCTTCCCCACGGTGATCCTGAATGCTGCTGAAAGGAACACCATGTGCAGTCGTACAAGTATAAAAGCCTGCAGGAAACCAGGCGAGCTCTAAATCTGCACTGTTCCAACATGGATGTGGAATGAGCAGCAACTGAAATCACTAATGGTGACATTGTTTGCAGCTGGCTTATCAAGCCACTATCAAGCTTTAACAAGATGATTTTTAGATAGGCTATGCCCAGAAAAAAAAAAAAAAAGGTACAATTTCAGAAGCGGATAAATGCTAATAGAAACATAACAGCATGTTACTGCTTTGTAACTCAAATGTTACTTGGGAAAATGAAAGCATAAGAAAAATACAATTCAAGAAGAAAATGGTGACCATGCTTCAGATATAAGACACAGTTATGCATATGTATCAGTGTCCTTTCTTTCTCCCTCGACTTTCAGTACATAGCTAATCTTTTAATCTGCTTGGTATTATTTATAACATTCTGCAGAAAATTTCAGAAAAAGTTATAAAAAAGCCAAAACATTACAAAATCACACATGCATGTTCGTAGAGTTCTATTCCTAAATTTCACATTAAAATGCACAGGGCTTAGTTGCTTACTGAAACACAAACTATGCTAACATCTTCTAATCTATACTTATCCTGCTGTGAAGAATAAGTCTAGACAAAAGATTGTTTTCACCCATGTTAGAAAAATATTCTGGCAAACATTCCTGCAAGAAAATCTTTGTTGTACCCATACTTTCAAGGGCACAAAGGACTGTGTCAAGGTTCTGTTTTATGAGAACAGAACGAAAATAAAATATCAAATAGTGCTTGAGAAGGGAATACCATCCACTTCGTTATGCATGTAGGAAGAATCTCTTGGAAAAAATAGCATATGAGTATAATTTTAAAATGTGTCATGGTATACATGCATAAGATGGGTAATTAAGGTTGCACAGGCACCATTCTCTAACATTTGAGGACTTCATCGTACAAGCTGAATAATATCTTTTACCACAACTTTTTTTGAAATGGGGATGAAAATGAGTTAATAACAAACGAATTACTAAGTAATTTTCCAAAATTGCATAGCTACAAAGAAAAATTGTTCCTGGACGTCTAAAGAAGAAAAGGGAGAAGACCAAAGGAAGAAGAAACAACAACAACAACAACACCCAAACGAGCAAAAAACACAAACAACACAAACAAAACAACAACAACAACCACCAGCTGCTCTAAATAAGGTCCATTACTTTTCCTAATTACAAAGGCTAGGTGTAAAAAGGTCACCCAAAAGTCAATAAGAAAAAGCTTAATTTCTTGAGTTATTTAAGAAAGCTAAGCAAGGCTGCATAGCCTCCCAGCCTATGCAGCAGAGACACAAAGCATGGGCAGAGAGCAAGAGATTCATTATTTACTCCCATCTCTGCCATTTGTATTATTTCAGTGCCAATGTAGTTCATTTACCTAGCAATAACAGTCTGCAAAGTGCTGCATAAATGTTTATCTTTCCAGTATCACCTCCTCTTCTCCCTTGTCTGCAAGAGCAAGAAAAAAGTAAGATCCTTTCTAACAAATGAAGGAAAGAACAAACGGGAAAAAAAGGAACAAAAGCTTTTCTATGATTTGGCTGTGGCCACAGAGGAAGAGTCAAACAAAAGTGGGATGAATGTTCCAGTTATATCTCACCGCTGTTTAGAAGCAGCTAAGGAGTGCTTTGCTCAGCAGCACATCCTTACAGCCCGTATGTCCACAGACCCGGTGGAAGGCTGGGCTGCAAATGCATCTTAATGTCATTCAAGAGAAGGCCCAGCCATGAAAGAAAACGAGTCCTAGCCTTACTAGGACCTGCTGGAGCTTAATTCATGCTCCTCTAAAATTTATGTGAAGCACAACATCGAAAGGCGGCAGTTGATCAGAAATGATATATGGAGTGTCTAATAACTGCTCCCTTACTTGCCAAGGGTTTGACATGACAGGGATTGCCATGCGATTTCTTGCACTGCTGTCTCGACAACCAGATTCCCGGTACCCCGTTCCCGGGGTAAAGCCGAACTGTCCCCCCGCCCCCGGCCTGACGGCCCGCGGCTCCCTCGGAAGGGGCTGCGGAGGGTCCCGGTCGTGGCCTGAGGCAGCCGGGGAGCCGGGCGGAGGAGCCGCTCCCGCACCGCCGGCCAAGGGCGCGGGGCGGTGCCGCGGTCACCGTGCGGGGCTGCAGGGAAGCCGAAAGTGAGCTCCCTGCTGCAGGGGCTGCGGGAACCCACCGCCGGCGGGAACCTGCCCGCTCCGCCTGCCGCCCTGGGCTGCTGGTTAAGCTCGGAGGAGAGGAAAAACAGAATTAAATAAAAAAGACAGATGCCAGGGCGGGTTTGCTGCCTGTTGGGCGTGCCGGGTGCCGCGGTGGGGGATGGGGCGCCGAGCCGAGCCAAGATGCATTACGGCAGCGCAGCCCCGGTGTCTCCTCCGCCCCGGGCAGCTGAGCCCCGCAGAGCCAACCCGAACCCAGCCGCTTCCCCGGTGCCGCCCCGTGCCGGGAAGACAGCAGGGCAGCGGGGAGCGGCCGGGCCGGGCGGGGCCGGCAC
>VWYH01011110.1:38286-104232 GCA_013399365.1 Pampusana beccarii | reverse complement strand
CTGCGGCGGGGCGCACTGCGGGCCGGCCGCGCCCAGCCCGGCGCAAGGGGCTGCGGGGGGGCGAGGGGAAGCAGCCGCCGCTCGCCTGGTGCCCGGCGCTGCCGCACCTGCAGTCTGCCGGGGGGGGCGAAGGTGTGTGGGGGGTGCCTGAAGTAGGTCACTGCATCATGGATAGCTGGCGTTTTCTAGCAGTTCCCACCCTGGTTTTCTCTCCCAGGGGGGCAGCTTCTAGGGCTGTTGTTATCTTGCGTTTTTCAGCTGCAAGCAAAGCATCCTCCCATCCCCCCCGGTTCCCCCCGCCCTCGGCCAGGAGNGCCTCGGGGAGCGGCGGGGCGGGGCTGCGGGAGTTGCGCGGTCCCCGGCGCAGCCGCGGCCTCGGGGAGAGTTCGGGTGTCGGGGACCCCTCTGCGCTCGGGTCCCTCCTGGCCGTGGAGCGCCTGTCCTGGCCCCAGCGGGGGAGCGAAAGGCAGGAGCTCGGCCCCGGCCCCTTTGTTCGAGGGAGGCTGCTGGAGAGGGTGGGGGAGTGGGAAGTCGCAGTGAAGGGTGTGGGAGCGAGAGGAGAAAAGCCATGGGGCCAGATTGCTGAAAGCATCCAGACTCTGTTACTCTTTGATTTTTCTTTTTTTCCTTTTTTTGGGGGGGGGGGGGAGGAGGAGGGGGGACGAGGGGAAATTAGAAGGGACCTACATCTGACGCATTTAACTTGAAGTTTTCGCAGTCGTTCACCATTGAAGTCATGCACACACAAATGCCGCAAAATAAGGATGAAGAGCTCCAACACAATTATTATCCTTCCCCAAGAAGCAAATCCCATTCAAATTCCCATTCTGTCCAGACTCTGTTATCATTCTTAATCATGTTGCACAAAGTTACACCAAAACCTCCTGGCATTGGCAGTAACCGATGCATTATACGTTTATTTATTTGAATGCTGATGTTCTGCTCCCGAGGAATAATCGGTTGTGGATTGGAAGCATTTTAACCTGGCTGTGGCACCCTTGGGAACAAGGCATGAGACAGCTGGAGATGCAAATAAGAGGAGGGAGACAAGGGCTGTGGGAGTCTGGCCAGCCCTGCAGTGCCGAGCACGCCATCCCCTCCCCACTGCAGCAATCTGGTAATCAGTATTGATAATTTGTAGTCAGTCGGAGACTTATCACTGCAGAAGGCCCTGTTAGGAATTCTGTCACTAGGGAAGAAAAGGCTCTTCAGCCTTTGATTAATGATCTCACAGCACACAAATATAAAGGTTTCTGCAGCAAGAGAGGTGCCTGGAATCATTAGGTTTGCCCAGAGACAGATTGACTGTGCCACGCCAGTTTCCATATTAATACCTGCTTAACAAGCGACATAAGCAATGAAAAGCGATGTAACTACCTAGGTTTCTGTAAATGCTAATTACAACAGCATTCGATTAATTAATGGAAGAAATATTATTAAAAGCATCTTTTCTCTTTAAACTCATAAAAGGCAAAGATTCTCTTCACCATTTCTTTGAACCTTATTCTTGTTGTAGTTATTTGTAGAGAAAATTTGTATCTAGACAGAATATTAGCATATGCCACTTTATTTCAAGAGTTTCTTCAAGACAATACATTTTATTTTTGTGTGGAAAAATAGATGCTTTCTCAGCCATATGCATTTCCAGTTAGTGCCAAATAAGCTACATTTGTTTTGTACTCCAGCTTTACAGAATAGACCACCGAGAGAACTACAGAGTGCCTGATTTTTTCCCCCTGTTGAGCACTGTATTTTGCAAAGTGGCAATAAAGGTTAGATCCGGCTGCCACTGGAGCCAGCAGCACATTTCTAATCAGCTTAAGCTCGCCCACTATTATATTTCTGGCCCTGGTCCAGCAAGGCACTTAAGCAGGTGTCTGAGTTTGAGCATGTGAATAGTCCTACTGGCTTTGGACAGAACTCTTCACATAACTCAGGTTAGGCAGATGCTAAATACCTTGATAAGCCTGTGTTTATAGTCTTACATACAAAGCAAAATTAAGCCTCATTTTCTCTTAGGCTCTGTTAAATAAAAGGTTTCAAGGAAAGCTCCTTTGGTTTACATAGGAATCTCATCAGCTGCAAGAATTTCTGGGGCTCAGAATGTCTGAACGCCCATGAAGTTCTTATTTCCGTTCAGTTTACATAGTGTATGAATGATGCACACACATGCATATCCATCTATTTATCTATCTGTGTGTGTTATTTTAAAATTTCATATAACATGACCGTACAGAAATTCTGGGGACTTTTAAATTACATCCTCCACTTGACACCATCTTCTAAATGAAATCAGGATTGCATGGATAGAACCCTTCATACGTTGTCCTTCCTACTATACAGAGTGTGTGTTATATCAAAAAGCTGCTTTTACAGGTGGGGTCACTGCAGAGCTGATGGGCCATGTGCCTGGCTTTCTTAGGGTATGTGCATGGCAGCATGAGGGTGAAGCAGTCAGTGATGCCACTGGAACTAAAAAGTGTCTGAAACTATTATGTCATTTTTTCCTTGTGGTGTTTAATTGAAAGAATATTTCTTATGAAAAAATATGCAGACGATTATCATACAGAAAGTCCTAATTATGGTTCTTGTTTATTTTATGGGAAGTTGTTTAACAGAAATACATGGGATATGTGCGAATAATGTGTTAAAGAAGTGTTTTAATTCAGACTCCTTTTGAGATAGTCAGGAACTCCGTGAGGTGACAAATGGGTGGGATTATGAGGATACGGGAATTCAGGCAGCCCCACGCTGCCTCCCTTGCATATCTCAGTAAGGCTGATTAAACTATTGTAGAAATGTTTCAGAGTTGTTCTTCTACTTGGTCATTTCCATTTCAGTTACAAGCTCAGACCTCGATACTTAGCTTGATCGACGCAATGTCACTGCTAAGTTTGTCTATTAACTGAGTACTACATTATTGTTTTATCTGGTATGTAAACATACATATGAAGTAATAAATAAGCGCATGGTTGTTGAGTTTAACTGGTCCAATTGTTTTAATAACTAGGCTTTTTTACTGCAAAGGGGTAAGCATTCTGCCTCTGATCTGCCAGTGCACTTAAACAATTGCTTGATCTTCAACAAATGCACGTGAGTAGTCACCTCGACAGCAATGGCAGTGACAAGCTTCAAGTTCAACAACATATGGCTAAGGGTCAGGCTGAATTTGGACTAACAATGCTCCTTCTGTACTATGCAGTTTTTAGCAGAAGGTTTTAACATTTCCCTTTTATAAATAAATAAAGGTCTTGACCCTTTATAAATAAATTAACACAAATAAGCACTGAATTGTTTTAAACTGTCAGAAAATTACATCTCCGAATAGACAAATAGGAAATTATTTTGAGAGTGAATGTAGGCAAGATTCAGAAAATAGTTTATTGTCTCATAATGTTAGCAGAAATGTGATTTGACTGAGACACCATTATTCCAAATTTTGTCAAGATCTAGAAGAAACATTTCAATTAGTTTATTTCTCAGACTTTTGAGAATTTTGGTCACTAAGCTAATATAAAGTTGCTGGCAAGTACACAATTCACTAGAGAGCTGAAGGTTAACACCTATTCGCATTCATTTCCTGGTTTTAAAAAGTAGATTACTCTTCCTCCTGTTTAGAATTCAGGCAGTAATAATTTTGAAAACAGTCCATATGGCTGAGAATTTATATTGCTCATAAGAGTTCTTTACTGACCCTGTGAGTGTACATGCAGGAGAATGGAGCATCGTCTATTCCATCACCTTATGGAAGAGGTCCCGTACCATGTTGAGGAAATAAAAATAAAATCCAGCAGCTTGAACACTTCCAAAATGTTGTCTCACCTCCACCTCCATCACCTCTTTGTCCCAATATAAGCTCTGTTTAGAGGCTCTCCTGATTAATAATGTATTCATGTATTTCATTCACAATGATTTTGTCAATTTTAATTTCCTTTGATTAATTAACCCAAATTTTTAAAAAATTTAGTTGATATTTGTCCTACAATAGTACATGTCTCTAAATCACATTTTGCACACCTATTTTTTACTGTAAATATATGTATAGCCTAACCTCATGGTTAGATTTTTCTCAGGTGACATTTATACTAATTTCTTTAGAAAATAATTCTCCATTTTCAAATTAATAGCATTAATTAAAAAAACTCATTACAGAAGAGAGATGGGACACTCGTATCCAGCAATATATTTAGATAGCATTTTAGTCTTCAAGGGCTGAACAAAATTAACTAATTAATTCTCCTAAGAGCCTTCTGTGAGAAGTAGACATTATTATGCAGTTTGAAACACAAAGACCAGAAGATTCCCACAACAAGTGGGTCCGGGCAATACTTGAACACTGCAGCGTTTTCACATAGGTCTAATTTAACTACCTTATTAGTTGATAGTTCAAAGGAACATGAGATCATCAGCACTCTTGTAAAACATCAAGCCCTAGGTGTCATAAAGTAGCCGTCTTAAAATGGTGTCACTCCAAATAACTGATACAGCAGGAAAATCAACTCACTAAAAGCTTTGCCGAAGATTATACAGCAAGAAAGCCACCACTTCAACGTAAGAGACTGAGGGTGGCTCCTAGCCCAGTGACCAGTGGGCAACAACACAGCTGGAAGTGAAGTCCTCCAGCAAGTCTTCTTGCAGAGTGTGCTACCCCCAGGCTGTACATACATTGAGTACATTCGCCTTTCAGCTTTTGTTTCCAGGCTTCAAAGCCCTTTGTCCTGACATGCTCAGTAGTTCTGCCTGAGGCTTTAAGGGTGAGCAAATGTCACACCAGGAACCAGCGGTGCATGCTTATCTCTGCAATAACTACCTTCAAAAACGCGGTGTTAATTCTCCATATAAGTCACCTTTATAAAGCAAAAATTGTTACTGTCATCAGGTGGCTTGTAGAGAACATGTGTTCTTCAGCAGTATCCATAAAATAGATGATAAATCATAGAATCACAGAATAACTTTGGTTGGAAATGACCCTCAAGATCCTAAAGTCCAACCATAACCTAAGTCTGGTACTAGACCTTGTGCCTAAGAACCTCATCTACAGGTCTTTTAAACATCTCCAGGGCTGGTGACTCAACCACTTCCCTGGGCAGCCTGTTCCAGTGCTTGACAACCCTTTCCATGATGAAATTTTTCCTAATATCCAATCTGAACCTTCCCTGGCGCAATTTTGCAAATGAGTCTTGCCTCACTGGAGTCAATGGAGTTCAGCCACTGGCCTCAGCTCAGTCAGCTGATCTGTAGCCCGTAGGGATGCTGAAATTGGTAGATGATTTGGAGGAATGGCTGCTATTCACAATTTTTTCTAGGCTACACACAGTTCTGATGCTATGAACTCCGTGGATACAGCCTGAAGTGGTGTTGGTTTTCATTCAGTTTTAAAATACTGTTGATTCCTCTTGGAAGCGTGAGTCCCCCTGTGAACATCAACCAGCGATTCTACCTGGGACAAATACATCAACTCTACAAGGTGTTGGGCACCCATGACTACAGTGCAGGCAATATCTACTGCTCTAGTTGCTCAGCACTTTTCAAAAACAGGAAAAAATGGCTTTGGAGACCTCAGTCTGCACAGGCCTGCATCCTCAGTCAGAAAAGAGGCTTAATGCAGAAATACTGGCCCCTGGGAACAAAATACCCAAGACATCATCTCGCTGAACAACACCAGCATCTGAAGCTGCTTTGTAATTATTTAATTTTCTCTTCCACTTATTATGTTTTTCTTTTTCCTGTCTGCTAATACATAATTTAACAAATGAACTGAATTTAAGTTCTTTCTGCCAGGATGTGCTGTTAAACTGATGCACAGCATCTACACAAAACATTAGGCTTTGCTGAATACACTTAGAAATGTTGGTTTTTTGAAAGTATAGCTGTCTAATCCAAGAAGTTCATAAATAAATTATAATTATGCACTCATTCTAATACACAAAACCCGTCACTGTTGTAGCAGTTATTGCATGGAGAAATTGTGATCCTTCACAAATGCAATCACAAAACAGGATTGTTGGGGTTTGATGGGGTTTTTCTCACCGTTTTTGCCCCAGGCAGGTGGTTTAGTTTAAGGAAGTGACTGTGAGCACTTCACCCACAGCCAGAGAGAAGCCCTGGCTTGGTCTTCTCCATCATGGTAGGAGGAAAAAGGTGGTGATGGATGCACTCCTCTCCCTTGGCCAAACAGTGACCCTTGTCCCTACATGCCCTGCTGCCTCAGAGGATGCCAGAGACACCGAGCTGTGGTCCCTTTCCACCCTCTGGTGGGAAAGACCTCATGCTGGAGGGACAAGAGAGCACACAGGAGGGAGGATGACCTCCACCTGGTAACTAACCAGGAAGCTCTGGTTTATAGGACCATTGCTGGATTTTTCATGATACAGCCACAGAAACAGTTGTGGGAGCAGAAAATAAACCTCAGGTTTCTTTGAGGGGCGATTAAGATCCTTCAGCTTGAATCCCCTCATTTCTGAAAGGGATTGAGCCCAACTGTGGCATTTCCCAGCCCAAGGTGCCCACTGTAGACAGTTGTACCAGTGGGCAGCAGTAAGACAACCGGGAACGTGTCTCCTCAGCTGCATTTTAAAACAAAGCAGTGGCTGCCCCTGCATTTATGAAGAGCCCTGTCCTATCTATGTGTGCCACATGCTCTCGGGAAATAGGCTGCACAGATTCCTGCAGAGGATGAGGGCTGGCTTGGAAGAACACCCAGTTCCTAGTGTTAGGGGATTAAACGTTTCAAGTCTGAGGCACTCTTGCTTGAACAAAAAAGTAGCACCCCACAATGCACCACCGATTTGAAGAGCACAAATTGTGGTATTTGTGGATTTTCATGACCTCTGCAGATCTGCAGGAATTTGCAGAATCTACATTTTGGATTTAGAAGCCTGAATTTTCCCTACATACCATTTTAGGCACCTAGCTGGTTTATTGGGTTTGTCACTTGATCATTTTATGACCTGACTTTCTCTTCATTAATATGAGGATAATCTTATTATATATACCTACTTCAGAGCTGCCATGTGAAGTTATGTTCCGTACTGCATGGAAATGTGTAACAATGCTCTATGTTACAAAAGTTGAAAAAATCCATACTGATCAGATTAGGAAACAGAACAACCTACCTTCTAAAGCTGTATTCGCATTCTGTGCTATTCAGGTACTTTTTATAATCCTTAGGGAATTTCTTATGTAAAGAAAAAAAAAATATATAGGTATAATTTATACTATTGACTGGTGTAGAAGTCTGCAAATGGAAAATTTACCTTAAGCTAAGGTATGCTTTACCTAAAGCTAGCTAAGGTACTTTTTAATGTTCAAGGTTTTTACATGTAAATATATTCAGTAGTTACTAAGTGACTACGTAGCTATAATTTCCAGTCTTGATACTATTATTGATCGTTTCTAAAGCTGTTGAAAACACAAATTGTCCTTTTGGCCTACATGGTCAAATTAAATCTTCCGTTTCCACTAGGATGGCTCCTGGTAGGACTTCATTGGCAGGGATCCCTGAAGTGTCTAATGTTATTATGGTTATTATTTTTTCCATTTAAAAAAATGGTCAAAGATGCACACTTTTTTAACCTACATTTACATAGAAAAATGTAGCAAAAACAAAAAAAGTTTACTAGTATATTTTGTATTTTTGTACTGCAAATCCTCCAGTTACCTGAATGGAGCTGTAAGAAATGTTTGCATTCTCCTAGGAAATCTTTTAAATTAAAATGAATGCATGAATCAAGCTGTGTAATTTCTCAAAGACACTTTTTTGGAGGTGAAATTCACTTCTGTAACCTGTTTCATTATCCTTTACTAAATATCACGTTTAACTATTTTGATATATTTGTTTCTTACATCACTCTTGTGAAAAGAAAGAGGAACTGATGTCATTCAGCAATTATGTTTATAGCCACTTGATTATACAGTCTTTGTCCCCAGGTACCAGCATGTATTCAGTTTGTTATGTAGATGCAATACAAAAACCTGTTTCTAAGCTAATACATTTCTATGTGTTTTGATATTTTTTGACGCTGTCAAGACTGCAGTCAGGGAGCTTTCAATATTATATGTTGTAGATAGGAAAGAAGCCTATACTCATTGTGGCTTCAAAACTGAAATGTTTAGTATTTGTCAACAAAACACTTGTTCTCAAGGCAAATAGGTTCTTGCTGGGAAAATGATGTTCTACCTCTAAACATCATTATTTTCTAAGTAAAATATCAGTAAGGACTTCTTAATAAAAGTAGTAGTAAGATACTTGTTTTTATCTGCATTGAGGATACAAGTTACTTCCTTGATGCATTCATATTTTTTGTAGTGAAACATTAAGAAGGGAAATATCTGATTTAGAGAATCATACCTCATTAGATTAACGGTCTAAAGAATTCCACCTTCTAGTGATGGGAGGCCTGAAAAACAGGATTGAATATGATAGAGGTACTTTTAAGTGCTCTGCAAAATTGCAATTGTCAGCTTGCATAGCTTGCCAGTGCTATTCTAGAGATCTCAGCTCTGCTAGGATCCTCATCTCTTCTGCATGAAGGACATGAACAGGACTGTAAAGAGTAAAAAATTGCAATAATAACCTGGGCAGAAAATTCAAGGCATTTAGAGAAGCAAACAGGAGTAATCTACAATACTATAATACAAAGGTTACACAATTACATTTAGTGCATTTCTATGTAGTTATAGAGGTATAATTTCCTAGATTAAAACTAAAATTAAGAAAATGTATCCTGGAAGGAGAATATTACATCAGATGGACCTGAACTGCTACTCTAATATTTTTATAGTCTTTTAGTGTCATTTACATATAGAGGAAAGTCTGAGCTAGCAGTCAGGAGGATTTCTGTTTCAGATTGCTCTGAACTTTCTTGTGAAAAATGTGGCATCCTATTCTGAGTCTCCCATCTGCTCCATCCCCGCCACCTGCTGATTTCCAGTCCAAATCCATTTCCTTGCTACCCTTTCCCTGATTTTCTTAACCCAGACTCATTATCCAGTCAGCCACCCCCACTCCTGGTCCAGTTTCAATCATCCCATCCCCTGACTGAATTTTCATGGGGTTTTCTCCNTCCTGTGGTTTTCTCTTTTTTTTTTCTTTTTTTTTTTTTTTTTTTAAATTCATCTGCTTTTGGCAATTTCTTCCCCCAGGCTCATTCATCTCTTATGCCTTCACACAGCCCATTCCTTCTGATAATCCTCCACACTTCTGCAGGGCCAGAAAGGGAATAATTAAGATCGTAGGATATTTGTTTCCTCTTCTTTTTCCAATTTCCAGCACTTCTCTGGTGCACAACAACCAGGAGGAGCAGTGCTTGAAGCATCTCTCTCAGCCCATGTGAAACCAGTCGTGTCCAACACAAAATGTCTTCAAAGAAATTGTCTGTAAAGCTTGGACAAGTCTCTCCCAGCCACAGTTGAAGCCTGCAATCAGATATTTCAGTGACTTATTCCGTGGATAGGCCTGGGCAGATTTTTTAAGTGAGGAATGGTTTCTGGCACAAAGTGCTAGAGCCTTTCAAATAAGCACATTAGGCATTTGTTTAGTGTACCACATGCAAGCTATGTATTTTTCCCTAGTCATCTTCCCAGAAATAGTGAAATGATTTTTGCTAAAAGCTCCTCCAAAATTCAGCAAGAGGTAGCCTTCCAGCCAAGAAAACTGTGGGCCAAATCATTGTAATTTAGCAAAGTGATACTCAGTGGAAGAAGGGCTCTCATTTTTTCTAATGCGGTGGAAGTAAAAAAAGTGGCAGTAGATGGGAAATAGCAATGGCTCACTGTGGTATATGGGTCATGTAAGTGGCTAAGATGTGCAAAGGCCAGGAACACCAATCTTGGCTGGAATTGGATCCTAAACCAGTGCAAATCTATGGTAGTAGACCCCTGTAGGTTTATGTCTGATGAACCCATTTTTCCCCCTTTACATCTCTTGAAGCAGCAGCTTAGGAAGGAAGTATCTCCTTTATCATTTTGAAAAATCTTGTAAAAGCCAGCTACACTAATAAAGGAGAATTTGATTATACAGGAAAAGAGACTTTTTTACATGGGAAAAGTAATTTGATTATAAAACAAAAGAGAAAAAACAGGCCATTTTAAGTTGACCTTTGGATATCTCCAGCTCCTGTTACTATTAGAACATACTGAAAAATGTGATGGCCAAGCCAGTCCTGGAAGTTTGGTGAGTCTGTTACAAAGGAGAGGCTGAACAACACAGAAGAAGTTCTGATTTACCTTTAATGACAGACTGTTGATTCTGGGATTTGCTGGTGCACAGCGCCCTGAAAAATATAGCTATTGCAAGTGAAGAATTCTTTTTATTCGAAATGAGCCAAGCACCCTTACACCAGAGCCCCACAGGAATCAATGGAGCATCTCTGCAGGGATCGGCTCCTCATGTGGTTAATCTGGTGGCAGAGCAATGTCTCTGAATTCTTTAAGGGCAAGGGGTAATGTTTTTAAACTAAAAGAGGAGAGATTCAGGCTACATGAGGAAGAAATTTTTTACACTGAGGGTGGTGAAACACTGGACCAGGTTGCCCAGAGAGGTGGTAGATGCCCCATCCCTGGAGACATTCAAGGCCAGGCTGGATGGGGTTCTGAGCAACCTGATCTAGTTGAAGATGTCCCTGCTCATTGCAGGGGGGTTGGACTAGATGGGCTTTGAAGGTCCCTTCCAACCCAAACTATTCCATAATTCTATTGTTGAAGATCCTCTTCTGTGTAAGTGAAGGCCAGTGCTGCAGAAAAATAAAGAGAGGCAGATAGACAGGGAGATAACTACGGAGAGATAAATAGACTAACAAAGCAAATGGATTCTAGAAATCTTCACTAACATTTCAGAACAGGAAACAAATCACTAAATTGAAAAACAGTATAAAGAGGGAAGGAGAAGAGAAAGATCAAAACCAGAGGTGGATCATGAAAAACTTAATTGGGAGCATTCACATTACTGAAAGTCCACATAAATTGTTAAAGCATAGACACTTCTGCACTAATTTTACATCTTAAAAAAATCAATGTATTTCTGTTACACAGATCTGCGTAAAGCTACTTAAACCACAGGTCCCTTTCTTTGACAAGTGGTTGTTGTTCTAGTTTTATTGTAAGAAAAATATCTCATGAACAATTGTTCTCTCTCAGCTAATTTAATCAGTTCTGCATAGTATACTAATTTATTTGAACCATCAGCATGGTTTCGAAGAAGAGGCTGTCATTATTTATTTTTCTTTTTTTTTCTTATTGATTTTACACATCTTCTGATTAAAGTACTCAATAATATTTATAATCTATGCCTAACTATGGTAAATTTTAGCAATGTGCTGTTGAGGGTATAATTTTTTTAATGGAGGCAATCAAATGTTTGAATATATTCCTAAATACATGGCAGGATACAATAGTAGAAGTATAAATCAGGTAATTAGTAAAAATGGCTGCATAGATAGTTTAGTTAAAGACCATACATAAAATCTGAAAGCCACAGAATAACAGATGTGTGACAAACAGCTCAAAAATGTCATTTTGGAAAGCCCCCAGAAAGCATCTGTTGGATAAAACTTAAATGCACCAAAGTCAAAGAGAAATTTTTGGTTGACTTAAAACAAGGCTGGGTTTTCATCCACAAATGATCTGATTCTAAGTGAAATAGTATTGATCCGTTCGAGTTCAGGACTGACAAAACCTTCAAACTATTGCAAGGAATTTTACTGGGAGTTAGGAGAAATTCATGACCATAGAATGATGCAGGACATGGGCCGTATCTTCTAGGTGGGCTTCTAGAGGACCACTGATAAATGACCGCAGTTCAGTGGGTGTTCAAGCTAGAGTTTTGTTTTAGCATACATGCTTTGCATGTATTTTTTCTCAGGTGGAAAAAGGATGTGACAAATTGGAAAACGCTTGTCACTTAGCAGGAGTCAATATTATTGAAGATTTCATCCATCACTTTATACAGCTCACTTCATTGATTGTTGTCACTGCCCAGATCAGTTTTACTAAGACAAAACAAAAACAAAAACAAACAAACAAAAAGGCAAAGAATGTCCAATTAAATAAATCTCTGATTTATTTTCTAGTCTGGATTAGGTCTTAAGTTTGACCTATACTAATGTTTTGAATTGTGCCAATTTCTGGTTAAAATAGTCACATTTATATCCTCATGCTCTATTTCTAATACAATTTTATGGTTTTGTTCAATAACAAAACTTGCAGAGAACCCAGATTTGTTGTGCAACATAAGTTAATACTCGCTGATGACCACACTGTTTTATTTGCAACAGTTCCAAGAATGAAATGATCATTTAGCCTTTGCAAGCTATACAAAATCTTCCCAGTGAGACAAAGCCAAAATTTTAAAATAATTATGACAATGATTCTCTTTATTTGCTTTTATGTATCTTTTTATTACCTGTGTCTATACTGTATGGCTATTGCTTGCTTTGCAAGCAAGCTTAAGTGTTGAGAGAGTTTTTACAAAATCTGAACGGGTACTCGAAAGACTGCATTTCTAAAAAGAGGTAGGATGGCTGGGAAGTGGCCTATGGTGATGGCCACATCTGAAGTCCAGCAGCTGAACAGCCAGGGTCTCTTCCTGGTGCTACCCCAAGAAGATGCTCTTGGAACATGGTGAAGGAAACCATGAGGTTCTTTGGCAAGAAAGGAGGTAGGACGTAGGGCAGCAAGAGGGTGACTGGTTGGGGAAAGAGCCAGGAAAAGAATCGTCTTCTCTGGAGACATTCAAAACCCGCCTGGACGCCTTCCTGTGTAACATTATCTAGGTGTTCCTGCTGTGGGGATTGGACTAGATGATCTTTCGAGGTCCCTTCCAATCCCTTAATATTCTGTGATTCTGTGACTCTGTGAAGAGCCAGAGAGATTTGGTTCAGAAATATACTGGGGATGAGCTCACCGAGAGTCTGCAGCTAATTTGCAAGTCCTCATTGATAGCAATAGTGCAGAAGTCCAGTGAGACGAAATGCATTTTTATTGGGATAACAAGCACTAAAAGATGTGAATAACCAAAGACGAGTGGAGCTGGGGCTGTAAGTTGCTAACATGCCCTCCCTCCCACAACAGCACACATGAAATTGAGCTTGCTCTGGGAATTGAACTATGGAGAAGCTGGTTGGAAGGACATGTAGAGGTTATCTAGTGTGACCTGCTTGAAGAAGGACCATGGACCCTTTGTCTGTCCGAGTCCTGAATGGATCGTCTCACAACTTCCCAAGCCATGATTTATGGCTGTTGTTCTTCTTCTGTTACCTGGAAGTGTTTGGGTCTGTCATTTGATTGCTCTTTCCTTCAAACAGTTGTAAGCAGGTAGTATACTGTCCTTTAGCCAACCCTTTGCCCAACTAAATGAACCTGGCCTCCTCTACCACCCTTCACAGGCCACATGCTTCAGGTCCATCACCTTCCTGGTAGCCCTCCACTAGACCTTCACCTATTCCATCGTGTCCCTCTTCAACTGTGAGGCCCAAAACTGGTTGCAGTACTTCAGGTACAGCTCCACAGCAGCAAATACCTTCAACCACTGGCAAATCCAACCTCCCTTTCTGTAGATTCGCATACACCTCTGCTTCTGGCCTGCTTCTTCTCTCCGTTTTCCCAAGGTGGAAAAACCAGCAAAAAAACCTCTTCCTTGTCAGACTTGCAGAGCCAACCTAGATCTCCTGAATTTATTTTTGTAGATTTATTTTAAAAAGTCACTGCCCCAGTATCTGTTCCTATTTTGGTGCTTAGATGCTGTCAACTTTCAGCACTGACTGTTACGGTTTTACATAGCCACACACTGAAACATCATCTGAAATCTCACTTGGGCATTTGTACTCTCGTTAGGACTGTGCATAAGACTAGCAGAAAATTATCTTATGTCTTTTAACTGCTGTCAAAATCGATTTTCACAGTGAATATATTGAACGTTGAGATGTCTAGAAGTAAACCAAGTTTCTAGATTTGGAGACCTGCCAAAAGATACTTTTCGTAGTCATTGTGCTGCCCACTTGATAGGAAATGATAACATCAAATGAAAAGGTGAGTTTTACAGAACCTGCTTTGTATCAACACGGTTGATCAGGAAATTGCTGCCACATTTGTTTGTGCAAGTGCTTTCAAAGTCCTTCAAAACCTGAAGACACCATTTTTGAACCAAATTATTTCTCCAAGGATAAACACACCCTTGATAGGCTTTCCACATAGGGAAAATCCTTAAATTAGGGACTAAATTTCCGTAAACCCAGAAATTCAGTCCTTGGGATGTCTTGTAATTAAATAAGTACAGCCCCTTGCTCCCACATATACCCAATTGAGTAGACTCTCAAATTTGTATTTAAATTTCTATAGTCTTTGTTATGAAAAAAGGGGAATTAAGCCATAAAGTATAAAGAACTAGAGTATAAACCAGAGTATAAATCAGAGTATAAGGGCATCTGCAACACAGCTTCCATTATCACACCTCCCTGGGTTTAAAGCAAAATCCGTCACAAATATGAGTTACATTGACAGACAAACTCTGTTATCAAACAGTTTTATACCAAAATTTAAAAGTCTTTTACTAAGAGCTTATTTTGTTCTGGCATTCAAATTGAAAACACTATTGTTAATTAACACAATTTATAATGTGTATGCCATTGTTTGTACTATTGCAAGGACAGGAACCCTTCGTTTTTCAGTAATCTCCTTACATGTGTCATTTGCAATCATGTATAGAAAGCAAACTAATGCCTTTATGCAAACTGATGAGACAACCTTATTTTAAAATGTTCCACAAAATTGAAATTCTGCTCAAAACCCGGAAGAAAATTGGATTTTTCAAACTGTCTCCTTTCATTGTCTTTTGCGTTTTGACATTATTCGGTAGTCATGGCAGCCAGTGAGACTGATTGTGCTGCATAAAGATGCAGTTAGACATATTTGAATTTGGGTTAAGTACAATAAATACATGTGGATCACTCAGAATCAACAAAAAAACTTATGTTAAAAAGATTTTTATATATACATTTTTATGAATACACATGTACATAAACTAAATAATGAATCCTTCTGTGTTTCCTATTCAGACACTATAAAATGAGTTTTCTAGACTACATGAAATTATTAGTTTGAGGGGTACCTTCCACAGCCCTCACAGCAGCACATTGTCTCTAAAATGGATTATCCTGATAATTATGGTGTGAAAATAATTATAATTTGTGCTGCACATAGTGAAATGACTCAGCAAGCAAGGAATACATTTAATTAGTGGAAGATGAAGACCAAGAGTCCAGCCCTACTGCAAATTGTAATTGCATCTGTCCCATGTGGTATAAGCACAAGTTTCTACTTAGCTGATTGCCTTCAGTATTTTCTTTACCTAAACTAAAAAAAAAAATGCACCATTCAATTGAGTTTACTTATTGTTTTCTGAGCCATAAGTTACTACTAACTAATATTTTGACTTTCATCAGTTCAAAGCACAATTTTTAAAATACTGGAAGACATCAAAGATATTGGTATTTTGGAATGGCACAGGATGCGCATTACTGAGCGTTGCGGTTACAACCCCTCTATGAATTATAAAAAATGTCACACTTTATATCTGATTTACAGGTCCATTAAAACCGCATGTATATCTGATCCCAGAATAATGGCAAGAACAAGACTCTCTGTTGATGGAAACTGGTAGCAATGCATCTCTGTTTCCTTGATTGAGGGACTCCACAACAGCTCAGGCTCCCTGAATGATTAAAATAGAAGAAGTTTGATTCTTTGCCTATTCTTTCTTACTTGCCTGCTTTGCTGAAGCATTTTTGGCCACTCCTTTACTTGATAATGTATCAATGGCTTGCTTTCAGAGTATGCAGGTAATTCCTACAACTTGCTCTGTTGAGAAGCTCAGTATGGTTCTTCAAATAATTTGACTGTAATCTCAGTCCAAAGATGAGGAGAGATTTCATAATATAATTTAAGTAATATCAGTACAAGTCCAGAAAGGATCTACTGTCTACAGTAGAAGAACTCATTGCAATTGTGGAGACTGACAATGTGCCAGATTATGTCATTAGTCTCTAGGCATGGTATTAGACAGCCACCATGGAATAAAATGACATCCAGTGTCAGTGGGTGATGGGCGTCCAGGTGACACAAGACCAGGAAGAGCCTGTTGAGCCTACATAAAGGGATCAGGATGATGCAAAATTAAGTCAGTGGAAGCCTCTGAGGAGATCATTAGGAAAAAAAATAATAAATGCCATCATTCCAAACACACGTGACTGAATGAGAGATTTAGAAAAATATAAGAAATGCTGGCAGCCAGCTCTGTCACACCCTGTTCTAGTAACCCAGTCTTACTGTGCTAAAACAGAACCCACAGAACGATTCATACTTCAGGAAGATGCCGTTTGATCATAGCAGGTTTTGTCACTAAACCGTTGCCATTCTATTTCATCATCCTTTATTTGCATCCTCACTCTAGGGGCTGTTTCACCAGCCAGCACCTGTATTGTCAGCGGCACTCTCAAAGAGACAGCCCGTGCCAACAGAGGTGCCACTCATCCAGAAATCAGGACACCTGTGTTCTCCATGAAGCTTCTCCATGAAGCTCCATGAAGCACAGACCCACAGTGTGGGTCTGTGACCTGAGGCAATTTTTTTTTCAGCTGTGGGTCATTTCCCCTCCAGCATCCCTTGCCTATCTTTCTCACACTGTAAGTTCTTTGGCACGGGGTGTTCACATCTGACGTTTATACAGAAAGCAGTGCAGATCTCAGCTGGACCTCTGCATGCTCCTGCAGTTCAGTAATGAAATGACCTTAAGAGCGTGCTGGGAGACAGCAGCCATCTCCGATAGCCTAGTCCCTGACTGCTGGGTGCTCCAGTGGAAACTGGTATGCTCAACACGAGGATTCAAAATTGCACTTCCCACCCAGTGCCTGGATCACCAGCAAGCAGAAAGCTGTGGGCGCGCTGTGGTTGTGGTGACTGGTATCAGCGTACCAGGGCTGTCGGAGGAAAGCAGGCACCTGCAGGCTCTGCAGCTTCTGTCCTTCCAAGCTGTAACTCAGTCCACCACACCTCACTTGTTATCTGTTATGAGGACACTGAAGAAGTACCACTTCCCTTGCACATCCTTACCTGGTGCATCAGCATGGACCCAGGAGCAATCCAAGCACCACAGCTTTGCACCCAGGAAAGCACCTGGCTGAGGGGGCTCATCATCACTACAGAGCTGCTTCTGAGGGAAAGATCATAAATCTGAGGTTGTCCTGCTGCAGGGAAGTCCTGAAGCGAACTCCACTAGGCTGCTGTTAAATCAGGCTAATATGGGTGGTAGTCCCAATGTCAGAAATGCTGAGACGAGATAACTCGTGTACAGCAGGGCTGCGGTGGGTGTGTTGAGGAGAGTTTCTGTGAAAACTTCTGCTTATCTGGCCTTCACACATGCGTATTAGCATTCCTGAAAGCACTCCGTCTAGCCTGTGCGGAGACTGAGGTTCTGGGTCAGTAATGCTCAGCAGGGCGGGATCTTGAAAATCACATTAGTGAAAATTTTGGAGTGAAATGTCTGGCTTTCTGAGCCATTTTTTATGTAACTTGTCTCAGAAGTAAAAGAGTTTAATGGCTTTGTGTGCCAGCAGAAGGGTATGCCACAAGCCCTTAAGCACATGAAGTGAAGGAGATAGGTTACACAGAGTGAGCATTAAATCATGGGAAGCAAATCCACCCATTCAGAAATTCCAGGGTTTAAGCTTTTGGTCTGTAAATCATTCATATAAGACTCTGAGTGACGGCCTGAGAACAGGAAAGTTGATTATAAGGTGCAGAATCATTACTACTACTCTATCAGTAGTCCTGAACTAGCAGTAAAATTGAGGATTTTTCTGTAAGACATGACAGAGCCAAACTTGCTACAGTACCGGTCAAAAGAGACTCTTTTCCCCATGTGGAGGTACATAACAAAACCAGCAAGTTTCCGAGCAGGTAAGGTGAGCCGAGTAAGGAGGGTTATTTCCTCCTGGTGCATTTGCTACCACCTATTCCTTTTTTCCATCCAGCTCACATTCAGGAAGATCCCTTTGGTTTACATACTCCCATAGCTGAATTTCCACAGTCTTTTGTGCTTACACAGGAGACAGCAGATAACACAATGATTACTGGCTGGTGCTGCCTTAAAGGCTTGCAAACTATTCATGCTTACATGACTTTCACACTTAGGTGACCATAGTGTATCAGGAGCTATCTGTGGCTGTGATGGCCTCTTATGAAGGTAGGCAAAAGTCCAGCATCTTAAATATGAGCATCCTGCCAAAGCATCTGAAGAACAGGGGCAGAACTTGTCACTGCAAAAGACTAAACCAGTTAAGCAGCAGTAAATAAAGCTTTCCTAGGAGCAGTGTACTGGCAGCCTCTGGACAGGCACATGTCTGTATTCCTTCCACATTTCTGTAAACAGACAGTGCAATCTGGCCCAGGACTCTCTAATAGTGACTATGGCAAAGCATCTGCATCAGTGTTTGTTTTGAGTAACCACGGCAAGAATTTTTTTTTTTTCAAATTTGAAAAACCCCTTCCATTAAAATCTCATTTTGACAACACAGTTGCATTAGCGTGACAAAATAGTCCTATTAACTCATGTCACAGGTGACCATAACAGTCAGGGTTCAGTAAATGGATTTTCTCATTGCTTCAGCAGTGAAAAATGACATAAATTGAAATAATACGAAGTAGTAACTTCACATCTTAATGTTCTGATATCAGAAAATAAAGTGAACAAAGGCACTGGAATCCAGTCACATGCACTAAGTAAAAATCATAGACATGGCATCTAGACTAGTCCGGTTTAGTTCAAAAATCCATGGTAATGATCAGTGATTAAGCTGTAAATTTAGGGGCAATTTTCAGTTAGACTTCAGCCACCCTGCAATCTGCATGTTTGCATGTGTTTACCTCTACACAGCATAGATGCAAGAAAATTATTATTGGGATGTCTTTGTATAAGCAAACAGCTGCTTGTGTACTCCTTGGGATGGCCTTTCCAGCCAGATCCTATGCTGTCACCCAAACTGTGCTGTAGAAGTGGTATGGAAGGGCTTGCACTTCAGGACAGGGTTCATTGGCTCAATCTGACAGTCTTCGTAGGAAACTGAAGGGTCAGATCTATCGCTTTTTCTGTGTTTTGAAGAACTGACGCTACAGTGGTCCCCAATTTCACTGCCACCCTGTGCTTTTGTGAATTATGCTAATGCTTGATTCCGTCTCAAGCCATTTCAAAACCATTTGTTAAGAGTCTCTCTTGTTGGACAGAATAAATTCACTAATGCTTCTGCTGAAACTTATGTAGCTTTAGTGATCTTGGAATGGTCACGAGTGTTACAAAAACTAATACCTAGAACTACTTTTTAAAAATCTCAGTCACCACAAAAGCAGATTAGATATGTCCAAGTTCTTTCTTTCTTGTATTCTGGACGTATGGTAGAAAACACTAGAGCCGCTGTTGACAGAGGAAATACAGTAATTCACAATTTCTGTTTCTTGTTTCCTTTTCATAGTACCTGTTTGCTCTATGGCCTAGATACAGAATTATCACAAAATTCAAGGACAGGGGACGTGACCAAAAGTCTGTACTTGTCTCTATATTAAACTGCATGGCATTATTGCAATTTTAAAGACTTGGTCACCAAAGAGTGGCCCCAGGTGAGTGAGGGTCCTGTGCCACCTTTGCCACCAGTGAAATATATAAGCACTATAGGGCATTAAAGCGGAAGTTCTGTCCAGCTCATCTCAACTGCCTTTGCTTTGAGCCTGTGAACCATCAGTAGAATTTAAAGCAATCTAATTTTTGTTGGGGAAACTGGACAAGTACATGTGTACATGAGGTTGCGAGATGGATTCACACTAAATACTCTGTTGAGTAGTGTTTTGCACTCAGAGAGACTCACAAAATAAGCCCCACCTGTGTGAACCACCAAAATGAGATGTCACTCATGACTGAGTGTAAGGGATAGATAAGATCTATTTGCTTCAGGGGCTTTTGCTTTCATTCTCTTCATCAGTGGCTGCTCCATAAGCCTATAAACATCCTTAGGTTTTTCTGATAATGGAGGGACATTGATTTGCCTTAAGACAACCTAATTCGTTTATCTTCAATGTCTCTTTTGGAATGGAACCAACTACTCTCTGGTGGTGCTTATCTCTCCAACAACTAGAGAATAAAAGCTTTCATAACTGCTGCAAACTAGCTATCTTAAATATGAGATATCCAGCATTAATTAAAGTGAATCCCAGACTCATACATCTCAGACAAGTGCCAAAAATTAAATTACATGTAGAATCCCTATCACTCGTGCCCCATCTTGAGTTTTACTTTCCCCAGTCCCATGTGCTTGTCCCAATGCGAGTTCACCACTTTACCAGCACTCATCCTGCAGCTTTCTTCAGATGCCCCACCAGCTATGGGGAAACACTTGCAGTTATGGCCATGTAACACCATTTCATGTGACAGAAAAGGATGCAGCACACTACTAAAATGGATAATAAAAAAAAATAAAAATAATTAAATAAATAAATAAATAAATAACCAACAAAACAAACACCTGGCTAACAGAGTGCACCTGTTGGGGTTCACAAAATGACATGGCTTTTCGTGAATTAAAGCATTGTCTTGACAAACCAAAAACTCTAGCACTTCAAAGGAAGCATTAACAAAGTGAAATTTGTAACAAACTACTTTGTCAATAATATCCATAGAAGTCGGTGTAAATGGTGGCTGTGGTAGGTCTTCTGTACCTTGTGTTTCATGCTGGACCTAATCTTACTTCTAACACCTTCAGTTTATTCCAAAGCAGAAAACAAAGCAGGATTTCAGTTCAGTCTCAGAGAACTGACCATCTCACAGGTGCCTGGCAAGAGAACACTGGGCTGAGCCGTGTTACGAGTTGCACATTTTGACCATTGGCAATGTACCAGTTTCTGTTTCCTTCCAGGTGTGCAGAACTTCAAGAATTAGTTGGCTGGTGGGACTTGAACTGTCAAAAATCACTAACACTTTATTATATGCAGACTGGATTCAGTAAGGCGAATTGAATCAACAGATTTGCCTTCATCAGATGTTAATTATAAGTAACATTTACACTTATCTCTCTGCTTTCATGTGTTAAAAATAGTCTTGCTTATGAATAACAGTCTTTGCTGTGACACAGCAATCTGTCCTAGCTGTGCTTTGCCAAGGAACAAAATGTGACCCAAATTGCCAATGGCCTGTCAGTCAGGACAGATTTTCATTTTACAGTGTAGCTTGTAAAAAATTCCTTATAGCTATTGGATAACAGATAAGAGCAGACAGTGTGGTTTTGCTGGTGTTGTGCCCCATCTTCCTATTTCTCCCAGCAACAAATAAGCGGTTGCTAATATTGAAATCACTTCTGGTTTTAGTAAAAATCAGTGTTCTGCTCTTGCCCAACTTTGAAGGATTTCATGCATCCAGACATTTAAATTTTCCTGCAGATAACTGAGAAGATTCTGTTGCTGTCTTTTGTCAACATTGTTCTTTCCTAGCAATTTCCCTATCAAAGCTTTTGTAGTATTACGATTACCATCGTTTACTTTCCTTCATTTAACTTGCACAGTTAATGGAATGATATGTATCCTACATGACTGCACAAGGAGCTATATAATTAGCGAGCCAGTTGAAACACGTTTGGAAAATAAAGTTTTTTGCAATCACTGCTTGTCTTCAAGGGTTTTTAAAATCTCCACTGTAAGACAGAGAATTTTTGTGCCTATTTCAGTTAGTACAAGAGGTCCTGTACAGGTTGCATAAATGATGTGCTGTTGGCTTTCTGGCCTATGTACTGCTTTTTTAATGGAAAAACGTTTCTTTTAGAGAGAACTGGCTTCCATGGCTAAAACACGAACTCCTTGGGATTTAGGGAAGTACAGTTATCCCTGTTCAATTCATATGACAATGACCAGCCACTCTCATCAGACCACTAACCACAGGTGGCTGTGCAGATCTCACAAGGATAACAATACTGTGGGTTTTGGTGTTGTTTTTTTTTTTAATGTATGGCAGTTTGAGGAAAGGACAGCTGAGCAAAGCAATGCTCCTGCTACTCAGTGCTGCCAGATAAGCTGCTTTTTGCCTGGTCGAGGGGGACAAGTCACAATAATGATGTTGGACACCTGAGGAGATGTGTGGGTCTTCTCAGCCCTTGTCTCCAACAGGAAAAACAGTACTGGTCAGCATGTCAGGAATATGATGCATTGCATACTGTCCCAATGGTCGCCCAAGGCAGAGCAAGACTCCCGTCCTCTCCTATATCATCCACGTGTTGTTTGGTTTCCAGGGTTGCAGCAACCTCCAGAACTTGCTGTGAGTATTCAAGCCGAGTTCCAACTATGGTTGAAGGACTTTCTAGGGCAAATGGAGACTAAATCAATACCATGAAAAAAGAAAATGTAATGCTTGAAAAGCATGGAAAGTCATCGTAATTCTCTCAGTGGCCAGAATGAAATAGGACAATCATTCTGCCAGCGTGCTTTCAGTGCAGCTATTGTGCTGGAAGGAAAGAGAGCTGAGCACGTTCTTATCTTTCTCCAGCCACGTTTTGTAGATGACAAGCTGGGAGAACAAACACCTTTTTCTAATTGTTAAAAGTGCTGTTAGAAAACAAGACATACTCAATGTCAAGCAAAGATAAAAATAATAAAGGCCCTAAAAGGCAGGATTCCTAGGACAGTGCTTTGCATGCCTCATTCTGCAAAGATATTTCAGGGTATACATTATAGCAGTGATTCAGCAGACCTTGTACAAGAACCTTTAGCTTTCAGCTTGTTGTCACTGACCATGTCTTTAACCCAGCTTCCATTTTCTGTATGTTTAGCAGCCTTCCAGGCAGCATGTAGGGTCTCATGTGCACCCACTCCACAGCCTCCCTGCTGAAAAGGATGCTATTTCGGCGGTGTGGGCAGCCAGCTGGGCAAGCCCTCTTCCAAGCACAGTCTGGACAACAACACCTGTGCTCTTAGAATTATGCATGTGGATATACGCTTTGTGGGATGAAGGCCTAAATGAACATACCATTATGTTTGACTGTTAACATACATCAATTGGCCATGATTTGTCTCTTCAGATGATTTTTGAGTTATTCCTTGCAAGTTGATACCTATGTTTCAAACCAAAAAAACTTGTCAAGTCCAAGCCCTGGGGAACACCACTCGTGACCAGCTGCCAACTGGATTTGGCTCTGTTCACCACAACTCTTTGGGTCCGGCACTCCAACCAGTTCTTTATCTGTTGCACAGTACACCCATCCAAGCCGTGAGCTGCCAGCTTCTCTAGGAGAATGCTGTGGGATATGGTGTCAAAGGTTTTGCTGAAATCTAGGTAGAAAACATCCACAGCCTTTCCTTCATCCACTAAGAGGGTCACCTTGTCACAGGACATTAGGTTGGTCAAGCAGGACCTACCTTTCATCAACCCATGCTGACTGGGCTTGATCATCTGGTTGTCCTGTACGTGCCGTGTGGTGGCACTCAGGATGATCTTCCCCAGCACCGAGGTTAGACTGACAGGTCTGTAGTTCCCTGGATCCTCCTTCCAGCCCTTCTTGTAGATGTGTGTCACATTTACCAGCCTCCAGTCAACTGGGACCTCCCCGGTTAGCCAGGAGTGCTGATAAATGTTGGAATCCACCCGTGGGTGGATCCCATCTGGCCCCTTAGAGTTGCGCGTGTCTGAGTGGTGTAGCAGGTCACTAAACATTTCTCCTTGGATTATGGGAGCTTCATTCTGCTCCCCGTCCCTCTCCTCCAGCTCAGGGGAGAATTGAGCTTGGGTACCTGGAGCACAACTGGCCTTACAATTAAAGACTGAGGCAAAGAAGGCATTAAGTACCTCAGCCTTTTCCTCTGCCTTTATCACTATGTTTCCCCCATCTCATTAAGGATGGAGACTTTCCTTAGCCCTCCTTATGTATGTATAGAAACATGTTTTATTGCTTTTTATAGAAACATTTTTATTGTCTTTTATGGCAGAACATTATCATTCAAATACCACCATTCTGAGCAGCACCTTAAGGCTCTCAAGCCTTCATCAACTTCAGGGGCCTTTCTGAGTAGGAAAAAAGAATTCAAAATCACAAGAGCATCCATGAGAAAGGCTGAATAACAATTTCATATGTATACACAATTTGAAGATCAAATGGCTTTCTGATATTCCTTTAGTAACATCAAGAATTACTTTGGTCTAATCTGTTAAGTACAATATTTTCAGCCACAGTTGTATTTTAAGACATGTTTTCACATGCTGGCAGCAAATGTGTGTCTGCATCTCTAGACATGATTTTGATAGTGGCAGTAATTTGCGTGTGCCAGGATGAATTTTGAAGCAAACCCCCCCTCAACATATATACTGTATGCAGTCTGGGCAGTGGCTAGGGTGTTGTCGCAGGGCGCAGGAGAACTGGCTCAAGTCTGGGCTCTCCCATTGACTGACCAAGTGACCAGACACAAGACAATTTTCCTATTTATAAGCTGGGATGATGGCAATTAGAAAGGGTGAATGCAGAACATTGTGTAATGGTTAGGTATTTGTACCATGATTTCTAGACTAAGTCCTCCTCAGTCCATGGCTGGGGCCTACAGGCATTACAAAGTCAGTAAAAGTAACACCATAAAGGTAAATTACAAGGGTATTTATTGCATCAGCTGTTAGGCATTAGACCTGAGTATGGAAGCAAGTGAGGAAGGAAAAGCTTTATTTCAAGTAGTTACACATATTAACTACATTATGCAAAGGATTTGATATATGTATCCTCACTTCTGGTTTTATTTTTGTTTGTCTGGATGACATTTTCATTTGTAACAGATAATGTCTTTAGCATCTGCCTATGGCAACACACAGGCAGCATTTCAGAGCTGTTCTCAATTGCATTTGGATACGTCAGAGAATTTGTAAGAGCTTCGTTTCTCTCCACCTGCCAGGAGCGAGTGGAGTCATGGCAGTCTTCCAATGCTAAATACATTTCCTGCTAGCCAGATTTACTTTGTATAAATGAAGAGGACTGTCTGTGTTAAACCCAAGGCTGAGGTCATATAGGAGGTTGGAAGCAGGCTCTGCAGTACTGAACATCTCGTGTGTGATTTGATAAAGGCTCAATGTTCAGAAGAAATAATCAAAAGTAAATATTCTGGAGAAATCTGCCAGGTGGATGATCGAGCAGATTTGCTGGTCCCCAGCCAGTCGCCTCAGCCAGAGATGCAGTGAGAAGGAGCTGGGGAAGTGAAGCGTGCTAACAAGTTCTCTCGTTTCAGCTTACAAGGAAAAGATGAAGGAGCTGTCCATGCTCTCTCTGATCTGCTCTTGTTTTTACCCTGAACCTCGCAACATGAACATCTATAAATATGATGGTGAGTGACTGCCATTGGAGATCGTCCTGCAGGTCGGATAATGCACTAATGCCGGGAAATGACTCGGTTCACAGTCCCAGTCCGTAGTCTTGATCAGTGGATATTTTGCTGATTTAACAATTCATTTGCTGGTTTTGGCTATTGCTTTCTACTGATTGTGTATTACCCATGATGCTGGATATTGTTCCTAATACCAACTAACTAAACTTTTAAAGCTCATGCTATCATACTGAGCTGTACTTTTCCTACTACTCACTTGAGAATTACAGCTCTTCACAGCTGACATAATTCCCAAGGAAACCAAGAAAAGATGAAAGCGGGCTTAAAAAATTAATCAGTTTGGGCACTGCCCGCAGGGGGTGTGAAATGGCGCAGAACCCAAATAAGCTTCCAAAACCACTTTATAATTTTTATCTTTATGGGATTAAGGTATAATTAAGCTATTACAGATACAATGGAATGTACTTCTCCTGAGAACAGCTTTCAGCACATAATCTGCCATTGCATTTAAAATGCCCAAGGCAAAGATGCTAAATCTTTTGTCTGTGCTTCTGATCCTAAACTAACGTCTATGCTGCTTCTCCCCTCAATACCGCTGAGGTATTGAAGGGCTTACCATTTCTCGCTTTATTGTGCAGACATGGAAGTGAAACAAATCAACAAACGTGCCTCCGGCCAGGCCTTTGAACTGATCCTGAAGCCACCATCTCCGGTCTCAGAAGCACCACGAACTTTAGCTTCTCCAAAGAAGAAAGAACTCTCTCTTGAGGAGATCCAGAAAAAGCTGGAGGCTGCAGAGGAAAGGAGAAAGGTATCTTTCCTTAAAAAAAGTGCTAGTAATTACACTTGACACTGTACAGTACAACAGACAGCTTTCCTGCCCATTTGTATGTTTCCCATTGCCATCACCAGCTCACAGTGGCCTGCATGGATAAAAATTATTAACATGTTTAGACGAACAAATGAGTTTATTTTCTTTCAGCAGCTCGCAAACAAACCTGACTGGTTTCAATGCTTGGAAAGTATATGTCACAAAACATAGCTGGCTTTGGGCAGGAGGCCCCAGTGGGTTCAGATACGTATGCTTACTGTGTGAGCGTAAGAGGTGCATTCAGAGCACCTATAAAAGTTGCTGAAAACCAGTGCAATTCTTCTGGTGTCTGAGTTTAAGAGATGGATGTGCTGTTCAAACAACTACTGCATGGGCTGGCAGATCTTGACTCCTGCCTAGTGCCAATGGAAGTTGCTCACAAAGTCTGCCTGAGGCAGCTAAAATGTCTTGTTTATTCAGTGTGGAGGCGTGTCAGCCCTAAATAAAGTGCTTTCTGCATCATTCACCACGCACTTGAGTGAAGACACCAGCATAGCACAGTTACTAAGAGAGGCAATTCTAGCAGACAGAATGAATAATGGTGGAATTTGGTCTCATAGGGTTACATACAGAGTAAGTTTTTCCTTCATTTTTGACCCTGTTTCATAATCATTAAGTTTGTCACACAGAGCTTGGAAGGTTTGTCACACCCTCTTCACAAAGGTTAGCACAAACGCAGGGCACGTGCAGCAGGAAGTTCACATTTACTATTTATTTGATTTTCACCATGACCAATGTGTTGCAGAGGTCTTTATTTACTCTAAGTCAGAGCTTTCAAAGGAATACTTATTTCAAAGTATTAATTTCAGTAAAAGGAAATGAATGTATGTGAAAGGAATATGCATTTGCACTAGCACCTGCCCAGAACCATGAGCTTTCACACAGATAAATGATTATATGCCCCAAATACTGCATCTGTGCACCCCAAAGTGCCTCTGTACCAGGTACAAATATTCAAGTAAAGATACGGACTCAGATTGAAATGGCAGCAATTAAGAAGTGTGATATTATGCATATACTTAGTTGGAAATATAAATTGAATGTCCCAGAGATTTCATTTCATTGATTTCATTACTGTTCATTTCTTCCTAAAGAAAAACTCATTATGCAATAAACTGGTAATCAGTGATAGAAATACAGACACCTGCCATTTCTTCGCCTTGGTACTCTATTCATTTCGACTGAACATGTAACTGAGCTATTTTAATAGGCCGGATCCTCCACATTATCATTGCAGCAGAAATTGCTGGGAAAGGAGTGAAGAACAGAGCAGAAAACTTTATTACCTCCCTGTTAAAATCCCTGGTGCCCCCACATCTCAAGTAATGCCTTCAGTTTGAGCCTGAAAAAGGGTATAGTGCAGAGAAGAGTAAAAAAGCAATCAGAGGAATAGAACGTCTTCCGTAAGAAGATAAATAGTCCACTTTTCTATCTTGGAAAGAAACAACAGACAGAAGATAAGATAGAAGTCTACAAAGTCATGAATGGTAATGAGGAGATGAATAGGAACTATTATATTCTGTTTCCTGCAATCCAAAGGGGAAGAAACACTCAATGAAATCGTCAGACAGCAATTTCAAAACAGAGAGGGGGAATCACCTTCTCATGTATTGTTTAATCGAGATATATTTGTGAGCACAGACTATTTAGAGAGTATTAAAATATTATTTATTTCAAAAAGATAATAGCAAACTTGTTAGAGCACTACCTTGTAGAAAATGGTTATGTGAATGCAACCTCTGGCTCATAAAATAGGGAGCTTGGTGCCTGCTGAAAGCTAGGAAGCTATATACATGCATATATATCTCTTTTAAGGAAAGGACCAGGCAGATTTGCCCAACTTCGTCTTCACTTTCCTTAAGCATCTTCCACTTTCTGCTGCTAGACAAAACAGGCTGACTTTTTCTGACATCCAGCATTGCAGTTGTTATCATACTTTTCAATCTATGTACAACAGCTGTCAGGCATGACCATTCTAGATCATGTCCTTCAAGCACAATTCTAATTAAAATCAAGTGTAACTAATGGATGAGAATTGCCTTTTCAGAAAAAAAATATTAATTGATTTCACACTGTTTAGAATTACGTTCTGCTCTGTTAATTAGGTAGTGTTCATGAATAAGTTTCAAACTCATGAGAACATCTACAGCTACACATGCACTTCAGCGGCCTCCTGTTTGTGTTGTTCCCTGTTTATCATTCCTATTTATTCCCTTGTAAGCTTTTACAGGCCTCTGTCCTTTTCTCCCCCTTTTTCTCTACCTTACTTGACAGTCATGACCTCATCCTCTCAGACCAAACTGAGAGTTTCACCTGAGGCATTTTTAATTTTTGCACCACATAGTGAGACCCATTTGGGCTAGTTACTGATTTGTCCTTTCCCTTTATAGAATCCTCTTTACAGCATGTAGTTATTATCCCATTATTTTTTGGCATATGTGTGCTATATTTTCCCACCTTGGTGAATAATCAGAAAGATCTTTTCATCCTTTCCACTTAAGTAATTAGAGCACAGTGACATTGTAAGCAGCAGAAGTTTATTTCTTGCAGAAACTTCAACATTTATCAATTTTTATTCATTGGCCTCAAATGTTCAGCTGTTATTATTCTTGAGGTACAGACTTCAAGAACCATATGTCGAATTATGTATCTTTATTGCCCATATTCAGCTTCCTAGCATAAAAATTAAACACTAAAAGGAACACACATTTCTAATAGACTTTGGATTGCGGGAGACGAATCGTATGTAATTAAATCCTCTTAATGGCTTTATGTTGGGATGAAATTGAATCAGGATCGTCTGTAGTGCTTAGTGCCACAAAGGATACAGGACAGCAGTTGTATTTTTTAATTTCCATGCTGTTGGATATAGACTCATAGCTACAAGAGTTTTTAATACCAGCATGGGCAAGGCCACAGTCTGGCTTGGGCTTCAGCACCCAACTCTTTGCCCCTTTGAGCAAGACCCACATCCTGCCCAGAGCCATTTCTTGATACTTTTGATCCATGTCTCCTTTGGCATTGAAAAGGCCACTCACGCTTTACCGCATGGTACAGTGGGCTGTTGGGGGAAAAGGCTTCGCCAAGGTGGGGAAGGTGGTGGAGCTGGAGGACAAATGCTCCTTCCTAGGAATTGCGCAGGACATACAAAACTGCTGCTCCAGGCCAGAGGAGAGGCAGAGAGGCAATCAGCACCTTCCCTATCAAAAGTTGAGCTTGCTTTGTTCTTCCAGCTCATTCCTATTCCCCTCCTGGGTTTCCTGTGATTTGTAAGCGAGCAGGTTGAGAAGGGGACAGGTGCTGTCTGGGACATTTGTCTCCTGTCTTGCCCATCTCCTGATCTCCCTGTTACTGCTGGCCCTCAGCTGTGCTTGTGCAAAGAGGGAACACAGCATGAAATGCTTTTCCGTGTAAAGGTCCCAGTGTTACGCCTGGAATCAGTGTTGGAACTGGGTGTTTCTGCCTCATGTTTATTTCCATGCATGGTGCTTCACTCCTAATGTTTACAAAAGATAGCCAAACCCACAAGCCACTCTGCGGCTCCTCATCCGAAAAGCCTAAGCTTGTGGGATATGTGCAAACAGGAAGATGTTTTTTACCAACTAGGAGAGGGCTTGGTTTTATGCACAAAGGTCTGTCTCAGGGCACAAGGGGTCATGAGCAGAGACAGCATACATCCCAATGCTGGCAGTGTCTCCCTGCAATCTACCATGGGCTTTGCTGCTAATGGACAATCGTAACACAGACTGACATTGATCTTTATTAACTTCAGAATGTCAGGTCTGGAACTGCAACAGATCGAGAAATGCCTCGTGAGGAGATAGAGGAGCATCAAGCAGAGGGCTCAGGTGATACCTTTTGCATCCCTCCGACATGCCTTGTTCACCCCCATGGGTCACAACCCTGAGAAAATAAGTTTTCTGCCAGTTGAGGAAGAGAAAGTGATGGGTTTTTTTGTTTCACAAAAACACTGCTTTGTGGTGTTTTTTTGCGCTTCTTGATGTTCTTAGTAGGCCCGACCCAAAGTTCAACTGGCAGACAGGACAAAGAAAAAAATAAATTCTCATCCAAATTTAAGTAAAATTTTACACAATCTGATTTCAGTGGAAGCAAAACTTCACCTACGGTTACAGCTCAGGTGTCTCTGGCTCTCCTGACGTATGGCCATTTCACTCCTCTGTTCTGTGACCCCACAGAGCAGGAACATGCCCCTCTTTTGTCTGTCTCTTTAGACTGTCATTGCTTTGGGAGAGGAACTGTTTCTCCCTCTGTATTTGCATACAGGGGATATGTGTATATATATAGTGAGTCCTCATAACAGCCTGAACAGGTGCTAATGTAATACAAATAACAGTGTTGCAAGTGGAGGAGTAGGATGTAACCAGAGATTTGAAGAAGCAATGAGTGAGGTCTAACTTGAGTCCATTCACTTGTGGAAAAAAAAATGTGGAAAAATCCCAGCCTCAGTTCCTTCCCCTGAAAATGTCACTACTTCACTATGGCATCACTACTTCAACTCACCGTTTCGTTCTGATTAACACCTAGGTTTCACCTTGGCATTTGTATTGCAGGAGGAGCCTTTAATCCTGTCTTCACGTTATGCTCCATTAATAGTATAATATCTCTTAAATATCATAGTACACTGAAGAATACCAAGGTTAATGCACCTTCTGCTGAACAATTTAGTTTAAAAAAATCCAACCAATGAATAAATGTGTTATGAAAGTGGAGCTCTCATGACTGGTAGTGTGCCTCATCCATCCTAGCAACTAAAGTAAATGCATTCAAGCTGAAGTTCCTGGGTTAAAAGCAGTTGTCTGACCTCATTTCTTGCTTAAAAGTAATTATTTAATTTTATCTTTGCATAAATTACTTCTATATTTGGATGTGCATGTCAAAGAACAACAGATAAATATGAGAAAATAAAGCACCCATTACTCAGAGAAGTAGAATTTTCTTCCTGTGAGTAGTAATTAAAAAAAATATGTATCTCCAAAGCCAGTTTCCATAAATAATTTTGCTCATCTGCTGTTCAGTTTTCTTCATCTGTCTCTGTCCAGCTGAGATGTGGATTTCCTTTTGGAACAGTCATCTCTGAAAACTGAGGGTGCACATGGTCCTTTAGAAATATAACATGAATACCATAGGAGCTTGCCTGCATTAGCCATCTTTTTAGCACAGCAATACATTTCTAGGAGCAAAGGTATCTGTACCAGGAACGTTTTGCAACATTTTTACTCCTCCACATGTAGCACTAGGCACTGAAGCTGTAGCTGCGTTGATTATGCCTTGTTATATTTAAGAAATCTCCTTGATATTCCCCCTTGAGTATTGCTTTTACCTTTCTCCACCATTTAATACTTTTATCTCCTTGTTAATCGTTATTAATTAATTAATAACTATACTAATTTATTTTATTAATTATTATTATGTTAATTTCTATATTAATTTATTAATCTTCCCATTTCCAGTCTTTTTTTACTCATCTTCTCACAATAACTGTACAAGAAGCACTTACTGTAAGCCATTTACAAGTGTGTTAGTACGTGGACTATCAAGGATTTGTAAATATCCTTTCCAGTACTTCAAACAATACAATGTTGAAAATAAACTTGGAATAAAAACTCCCCGCATATGTTGGAATCCTGTATCAGGACCAACACAAACAACAAAGGGAGTCAATTAATCCCAGCCTCGCTAGGTATTAGACTTTGAACAGAGAGGGTGGCCAAGTTCTTTTGCCAAATGTGTTGGAAACAGAAACTCATTTGACGATCTAGTACGTGAACATACTGACTGCCTTCCGAAATTGTCATCAGGAGATTCCAAAAACGGGCTGAACACCAGGGGAATGGGCAGACTCACAGCTGGGGTTTAACAGCATTAGAAGAGGGATGTCAGTCTAAATGAGACTATACCCCGTGGATGTTCTGCGTCAGGGAGGGGGGTCCTTTTATTTTGAGCCGGCCCTGGGTACCTTGAACATTTTGAGTGAGGAAAAAGAATGATGTTTAAGGCATATCATAAACACAAACTGCCTTAGGAGTGTGCAGTCAGTTCCTGAGGCCTGGTTTAGCTTTCATTCGAACTCTTACTGGTGCCAACACAATATGCATCCAGTAAACACGGAATTAGAGTATAAGGATTTTCTTCATTATCGTGCACTAGTGGACAAACTACTTTCAAATGTGTTGTCTGCCAGTGTAGCCTCCAGAACTATATGTACTTTGATATGGAACTCTAATTTTTCACTATTCTCCTGGATTTATGATAATAAGAAGTAGTTCCAGAAGGCAAGGGGTTTGAATGGAAAAAAACAAATCCTGAAAAATGGGCAAGTGCCCCCAAGTCTCAAGGGCAGTTTGCTACCTCCCGTTGAAGGCCAATGTTCTTTTCAAAAATGCTGCTTATAGGTACAGACCAAATCTTACTTTTTATTACAGCATCTCCATGGGCCCTGGATATGTCTGTTTACCAAATCTGAAGATGCTTGATTCTATAACACGTTATATATACATATTTAAACACCATGAAATGTTAGCCTTCCAAATTAACAAGTTGCTTCTTAAACGAGTCATGAGAAAGGACGTTACAATTAGTATCACATTAAAATTATTGATGCTTTTGCTAAACTTCTGGGGCTTTTATGATTTTTCAGTCTACAAATTTCCTTCTTTGCCAAGCATTTTTTCCCTTTGGCTTGTTCTCCTTTCGTTCTCCACCAGTGAAGCTCCCTCTGCTCTTGGCTGCACCTGTTTGGGGACTTTTTGTTCCCATTTGCAACCTCTTTTTGCCTGCCCAAAAGTAATTTTCTCTGAGTCAAAGATCTGAAAAATGCTTGCTCTACCTCTGTGTATTCAACATATGCTGTAAGGGAGGCAAGAGCAAGGAGGAGCCTTTGTAAGGTACCAACCATTTCAGCAGACTATTTCCATCAGCGAGTGCTCCAGGGAACACAGTATGAGAAATGAGCTTTTAACTGAAACCAGACCAGAGGTGAAACAAAATGTATTAAGTGGCCAAGATGGATGAAAGTAGCTTTTGCCTCTGATCTCAAGCAAGCCATTACCGTCTTGCAAAACCTGATATGTTTTACGCCAGTGTCTTGCTGCAGAATGTTCTGCCTGGCTTTTGCAGCCTTTTCTAGAACCTACTTAATTTGCCTCGTCATTGCATTTGGCTTTGTGTGTATCTTACCTTCATTAAAATATTTGTTTTCTCCTTCTAGTTGGATCTCACTAATGCAAAACAATTGCAGCCTTTTTTTCACTGCATTTAAAGCCACAGAACAGAATTTAATAGGATTCATTATCACTAATTGTAATTATTGGTTAAAGCCCTTAATTTAAGCCTTAAACTAATGCATTTTTATGGATAACAATGGCAACAGTGCATTGTGATCTGCACTGAAATACACACTTAGCTTCCCAGAGCCATATTTCACTCCCTGATTTCTATTTGCTTCTTGTGCTCCCTCTAATTTATTTTATCCAAAAGCATACAATGTTGTTTATCATTTCCAAATAACCCCTCTGGAACGTATTTTCAACTAGACTTGCCTGGAGGATGGGCCAAATACTGCAGGCTCTTTGGCTACTCTCCTAGGATTAGTGGTTTCATATTAGTAATTTCATTTAAGATAAATAACCAAGCTTATGTTTCTGAGCAATGAGTTTACAAGGAAGAATAATGCAGTACTGAGCATAGGCTGCATCCGTTTAATTCCTACCTGCAGTTTTCATTTTCCTTGCAAAATTTCAATTTTTAACTAAAAATAGCTTTTTTGTTATTTTCTATAGAACAAACCCCTTTTTTCCCTTCCTAGTCAGTGAGATGAAGCCAAACATAAGTATCATGGGTAAAAAAAAAATTGTCTGAATTAATTCTGTCTGTCTTCCAGAACAATAAACTTCAAACCTCTTATTAACTATTCGGGCACATTGAAGGGTAGTCCAACCTAGGCGAAAACTTCCCCTCTTCTGTGTTGGCAACCTCCTTTTCAGCACTGTACATGCCTTTAGCCCCCTAATCCTGTATCTGTACTAATAAAATGCTCATAGCTGAAAGACTGCAGCTGTCAGAGGTTGAGCAACCACTGCAGTAACCCAGACAGCCCAGGGCAGGAACACGACGGCGTTGCTCATGAACACAAGTGCTGAGGACACTCCTCTGCTGCAGCCTCAGGCACATCCCTTCACGTTTTGCCAGTGTCTCTAAGCCCCCGTTTTTGAAGCTTGGTCTCATTTATACACAGAAGTGACCTTTCCAAACAGTGCATGTAACAACAAAGCAACAAACTTTACTCAGTGAACTGTTGTCCTACGGGTTTTTTTTTCGCTCCACGGATTCCACTTGAGCCACACGTGTCTCTCTTTCCAGTCCCAGGAGGCCCAGGTGCTGAAACATCTGGCAGAGAAGAGAGAACATGAGCGAGAAGTGCTTCAGAAGGCTTTGGAGGAGAACAATAATTTCAGCAAAATGGCAGAGGAAAAGCTGATACTGAAAATGGAACAGATCAAAGAAAACCGTGAAGCTAATTTAGCTGCTCTTATTGAACGTCTCCAAGAAAAGGTAACCACACCATGACTCCTCACCCTAGGCTAGAGAGGAAAATTTAATCAATATTTTGAAAAGATGTTGTGGGTAGCTCGGTAGTTGTTACACTCGAGCAATTTTTAAGTCAAAGCCCCTGATGTCCATCTAAACTACCCCTCGCTTTTGATGAAAGATTAAACATCTACAATCGCACAATTACAGAATGGTTGAGGTTGCAAGAGGGTTCTGGAGGTCATCTGGTCCAACACCCCTGCTCAAGCAGGGACACCCAGAGCAGGCTGTCTAGGGCCATGTCCAGACGGCTTTTGAATGTCTCCAGAGATGGAGACTTACAACATCCTTGGGCAACCTGTGCCAGTGTTCGGTCACCCTCACATTGAAAAAGTGTTTTCTGATGTTCAAAAGGAGCCTCTCGTGTTTCGGTGTGTGCCCATTGCCTCTGGTCCTGTCACTGGGCACCACTGGAAAGAGCCTGGCTCTGTCCTCTTTGTACCTTCCTTCTGGTGTTTATATAAGGTGCCCCCTGTGTCTTCTCCAGGTTGAAAAGTTCCAGCTCTCTCATTCTTTCCTCATAGGAGAGACTGAGAGATGCTACAGTTCCTTAGTCTTCGTGGCCCTTTGCTGGACTGTCTCCGGAGAAAGGCTGATTTTGGATCTTTTAAGAAGTGCTGCGAACAAATGAAATGTCGTGTGTTTAGTTTTTGACTTTTAAGAGAAGTCATTGACCAAATCAAATAGTTGTCCCATGTCTGTATTTCTAGGTTTCTCAGAGGAGAAAGGCAAAAAAATATAGGAAAAAAATCTCTCCTATACATCAAAAGGGGTGTGTTCTTCCATGAATCTTGCAACTAAAAGAGAGTAAATTTTCTTTTGAAGATCTTTGGTTCAGTCGGAGAAAATGGGTAAATCACAAACAGCCCCATGTTGAGTCAAATGTGCCTTTCTCCAAAACAACCCTTCCACCCAAGAGAGGGAGACATGTGAACAAAGATTTAGAAGTGTTAAGAAAAAACTGATTAGTTCTGCATGAGTGATCACTTGTTTCTCTCAATGATGAGCTTTCTAATACGTTAGTAAATTGACTAAGAGAAAGAAAACAGCTCTCAGTGGTTTCCGATGAGATCTTCTCCATAAGCACCTCTGTTTCTTTGTTGGAGACAAAAGTCTAAGAAGGCAGGAAAGAAACAACAGAAACCAAAGGATGATGTTACAAGTGACTACGCAAACAGGATAATTCTTTAGCTTAAGAACTGTACCCACATTACTTGACATTTTTACATTAGGTTAGTTTGCAGGCACATATCCCGAAGCTTATGAAAATAAACGGAAAAGCCAGTTAGCCATCCTTGAGGCCCCAAAGGAAATGGAAAAGACAGCTGAAGTGTCTCTCTGTCCTAGGTTAATATTAACAGACTGTTAAGCCCCGTTTCCACAGCAGTGTGATGGCATCTGTGCATGAAATCCAAAGAAGGCTTGTGAACAAAGACAACAGAAACTCATTTGAGAACGTTTGTACAGACCAGTGATTAAAAATTGCGTGACTATATGGTTTTGGCAACACAAACTTGAATATGCAGGAAAGGAAGTGAGATATTTGGGTCCAAATCTTCAAAAGTTACTCAGAACTGTGGATATGCTGAGGCTTTGTTGTCTAGAAGTTCCTACAAAGACAACTTCTGTATACTACAGTTAATAGGGGCAAGGAACAAGTCCCATATAAAATCTAACATTCAGAATTATGGATCTTACAAGAAAACTGTGATTTACAGAGTCAGTTGATGCAGTTGACTGCGATTCATTGTCCAACTCAGTCAATAAAATATGACTGCTGACTTCAGTGAAATTTTGACCATAAAAGACCCTCTAATGCATGGAAATAGCTAGGAAGTGCCTTAAACTGAAGTCTGCTAGGGATGGAAGTTTGCTTCTGTAGTTGCCTTGTACTTGTCATTTGATTGTGTGGGGTTTTTTTTCGCAGTGGTCAGACACAAGAGGTAAAAGTCTGATAGTTTGACAGTGGAAAAGAGAGAGGCGTAAACCGAGTAGTTGCCAAAATAATCGTTTTATAAACACCTCAAGTAGAACATTCCTAAATCCATTTGACAGCTGTTTTTCCTGATTACAGGCCCATTTCCACAGAAGTATCTGAGTATACAATGGCTCAAAAAAAAGTCTAAATTAATTATGATTGCTTTTGTAAAAGGGAAGACAACGTGGCTGAAAGTGGACAGAAGGATCTAGCGTTGACTTTTGGTAACCACATCCCTTCTCCATTATAGCCTGAAAAAGAGTGGAGAGGAGAGCTGACTTTATCATTCGGTCTAAGGGGATGTTTGAGATGTTCAGATTTACCCATCTTGGTGGAACTAAATTCTCGGACCTTTATTTATGGTTCCCAAATGCTACAGATAACACTTGTTCTGCATACAGTGTGCAAGCAATTAATTCAAGCCCACTCATCCTTCCCTATATTTAGTCTAACATCTTGGAATTCAAAGAACAAATGTGAGCACGTGGCATGTTTTATGCTGCAAGCAGCACCTCCCTATGTGGGCCTTTAAAATGAAATTATGTGAGGTGGTGAGGGTGATAAGGCAGCAACAGATAAAAGACTGAGCTCCAGAGCAAAAGCAGAATGTAAGTGCTGAACATACCACAGGCTGGTCTGGTGGATGACACCTCTGCTGAGCTGCATCCTTTAAAGATGGTTGTGCTGTGAAACAATTTTTGCACAAGCGTCAAATGCTCAACCTAAATGGGCTGTCATCAGGAACCTCTCTGCACAGGCAGAATGAGAAAGAGGTTTGATTTTTCCCTTCTTGATGTTTTCCAGGAGAGGCATGCTGCAGAGGTCCGTAGAAACAAGGAGCTCCAGGTGGAACTGTCTGGCTGAAAACAGCGATGGTGGATGTGACCCATCCCCACCATTAGTAAACTCCCCCTGCCTATATTATTATGGATCATGCGATATCAGTATGGGAAATGTATGACATGGTTTAAAAAAAAAATAAAAATCAAGAACTCAATAAAAAACTTTAAAAAAGAAACAAAAATAAAAACAAAAACAATGCGGTCTCTTTGCAGAATGATTTGCTTGATGTTTAAAAAACTTGGATCTTATTTTGTAAATACTTACATTTTTGTTAAAAAATACAAGTATTGCATTATGCAAGTTATTTCATAATCTTACATGTCCTGTAACAGGCTTCTGATGTTGTCTATTTCCACTTGGTTGAACTTGCTGGGTCTGTTCATTTGAAGCACCTCACGTCTAACTCCATTCCCTGCGACTTTCATTCCAACCCACCACGAGGTCAGTAGTAGTTCTATGGTGCTAGAGACCAGTCATTGCCTAATAACCTAGACTGCTTTGCCATCGATAAGCTTCGTGGAAACAGTGACCAGATCACAGGTATCATGACTTCACGTTCAGTTGTCCAAGACAAAAGGCTCTTAAAATGTAGTTTCTTCAAATGCAACTTACACTACAGGACTCTGTAGTGTGCTGCATATATGAAGTTAAATCACTACATGCAGTACTTATTGCTTCTGCTTTTTGAGGCGAGAGGCAACGAATGCTGCTGTGCAACAGCATGGAAGCAAGTGGGATCAGTTTGAGGCAAATTCAAGAGGCACATTGTAACCATCAAGCTATGACAAATTCTGGATGATGCCAAACAGCCATAAAAATGCTAATTGTAAAGTGAGCTTAATTCACCACTTGAAAATTTATTGATGGAGCCAATAATAGATAGCATCAAGTGGCTTTATCTGTAGGTGCCATGATCTATGATACTTATCTGATGCTACAACATCATATGTGTAATAGTACAACAGGCTACCGAATATTTCACCTGGAACCCATGAGCCAGTTGTTACCTTTTTCTTTTTGACACTGCTGACTTCCATTCATCATGACCTTTACTCTTCAGTGTTAGCCAACCCTACCTAGTGACGGACATCTAGGACTAAGAGGGCTGAAGCAGGAGGAATGACTAGACAGGGTGCTTGTGCCAAGTACAGTATCACCAAACCTAACACATCGTCTCCAAAATAGCTGCAGTTTTGAAGTTGTCCCTGACCCCCTGGAGGTTGCTGCCTGCATATTCTACTCTTCATTAGTGCTATTTTCCTGTATGTCATTGTGAGCAAGCTGTGATTAATAAAGAATTGGGGTTCTGTGAACTGAAAAAGGGCTGGTCTCTTCTCTCGCTCCATTACTTCTCTGACAGGTGCCCATGTGAGGTGAACACCTAGTGTAGTCATAAAAGCACGGAAATGAGACTTAAATAAGACCTATTAATAAACCAAGCCTATTTCTCTGCTTATACAGGACTAACACCTGCTGTGTGTTTTCCAGTGCTTAGGCTGCTTGTTTTTAAACACCACCATATAAACTGAGCCTATAAATGTGACCTCTAGCACTGAGTTTATTAAAAAAGAGAACTAGCTACGCACACGTGCACCCTATAATCCTGACTCAATATTGGAGAAAAAAACCAAATTTCAGGAAGAGAAGTGAATGGTTTAACTCTGGGTACATATATGAATAGCTGCAGCAAGCTAACACGCTGGCTGTTAACACACTGATTTTCAGGATAAAAGGGATTTACTTACAGGATTTATTGAAAAACACAAAATTGCTAGGGAAGCTGTTCAGCCACAGATATAAAATAGGATTGGATCCCATGTAGAACTGGACAGATGACCAAGAATTACCTCTAGGATTAGTTTTCTGACTTATAGTCATGAAAGTGGCATAATTTACTTGCTCTTTTGGAGAGATGGGGCAAAGGCTCCTGATCTGCAACAGTCAGTTTCTGACCCATGCAGCCCGTTTGATTTCTGAGCCAAGATATGTTCCTGGAACCCTTGGCCTGCAATCAAAAAGGAGCAGAAACTGATCCAGGCGCAAGGCTGCAAGCTCAGCTCTGTGTCAATGAGAATGAGAGGAGTCCTCCAGCTCGCTGGGGCAGCTGGGGTTTCATGTGTACATTCCTTGTCTTTCTGGCAAAATTATCATATGTAAACCTCGTAGAGAAGCCAAATAGCAGACTTTGAGTCTGGATGTCGTGAGCTCAAATGTTGCCAAGCCTTCCAAGTTTGTATACTGCTTTAAGCCTCAGTTAAAAAGAAAAAAAAAAAAAAAGGCATTCAGTCAAGTTTGTATTTCAAGTTAAGGTCCAAGATCTTGGTTTGAGGATTCCTGGGTTTTTGTTTCATTTCCCAATGGCAAGTCACTTACGGTTTTCCCTGTCCAATGACTTAACAAGCTCTGGTCGTGTTTCCAGCCCTTTTCCTATCTGTCCTGCTGGCTGTGGTTGCTCGCAGAACTGGCCCAGGACAAACCTCTGGTGCTGAGGCCAAGCAGGGCAGCCTGCCTCATCTCCATGGGGCTATACTCTCTGCCCCAACAAATGAGGGTGTCCAAATCCACAGTGCCCGTTGGGATGGTCCCCGGCACGTGCTCAGCCGAGCGTAGGCCTGGGCATTGCCTCAGGAATGCTGTAGACGCGTGACAGAGCCCACGCTCTGCTCCTGTTCACTTGGATCTTTTTACATCTGTGGGTCTAGAGTTCATTTGGCAAGGTATAACTATATGTTGAAAGCCTGTTTGCAAATACGTTGCACATTTAATCTATAATAGCAAAAAGAAATACCTGGAGAGTTGCAGCATGGCTATTTCCTTATATTACTCCTGTTTCCTTATGTTGTTTCCCTATATTTTGCTTTAGTACTGCCTTCCTAGCTCCTCCTTGCTTGCGCTAGCGGAAGTGTATTGGTGCCATGGGTCTCTCACGTGGAGTTACAGATTAAGCGTCTCCTTGAAAAGTAATAAAATATTCAAAACATCGACTTTTAAAGTATCGCCATTCTGGCTACTTGAAATATCTTGGTTTATTTTTTTAATTCAATGGTAAGCGGAGCACTCAGGACTTTTAGATTTTAAAAAAAAAAAAAAAAGGTCGCTTATTGAATTAACCATAGATGTTTAACTACACGCCATGAGCTGTGAGCAGCTGGAGCTGCAATGCGGACCGTTTTCTGCAGGCTGCCTGACATCTCCCGCAGGACGGGAGGGAGCCTGGAGCACCAGCACTGCACCACGCAGGTGCTCCTTCCTCTCCCTGAGCTGTGTAATTGTGTGATGTATGAGCTATATGGTGGCTCAGCAGCAGGACAGAGCTGTGCAGCATATGGGGAAAGACACTTCTGGCCTCCGCAGGTCCCAGGACTGCCCCTCCAAGGGTGGGTAGGGGTGGGTTTGCTATCAGTTAAACCACCAGTTATGCCAAGGCTGCCAGGAGGAGACCGCCCAAGTAGTCAAACAGGAACAATTCACACCTGTCACACTTCACCTGGTCCTACTGAAGCCACAAAATTTATGTTCAAACCAAGCCAAACATTTCCAAAGTCAAGAGGCTTGGGTGTAGGGTTTAAACCCACCGCTGATCCAGAACATGAAAACAACGCTCATTTTTTCCCTTTGTTATCACACTTCTTGTCATGTGGAGCTGGGTGTTGGGTTTTTTTTTTTCAATGACTGGAACAAAATCCTAACCCTTCTATAGCCAAATAGTAGCATCTGTCTGTTCCTTCACTCCAGAATCCCCAAACACATCCCTGATGTACAGCAGTATCCTATGCACACATTCACAGAGCTGTGTACCTGTCTGCCTTTCAGCAGTCCTCTCGGATGTGATCTGTGTAGGAAAGAGCTTTACTCACAGCACCTTAAACCATACCAAGTGAAGTACTTCTCTCTTATGCCTCAGCAGGAGAGGGAAATGGTTTAAAACCCACAATTAAGGCAGCGTGAACACCTTGTTTCTTACCCAACTGTTGCCAGATCCCATCATGTCAAATGAAACCCTCTCTTCAGGTTTTTGGTGGAGAGACGAGAGGGTGGCACGGGAAGGGACAGGTCCCACTGCCGTCTTGCAGCACCTGCCCCATGCTGAGCATCTGTTAGCGGTGGAAGGAGACAGCCGCTCACTCAGCGGAAGGGATATTGCGAGGAAGGTGATGGCAGAATTTTAGATAATCTTTCCCATTCTTCGGGGCTGGTGCCACGGTGATGCTGGTGCAATAGTGACATGTAGTGGTCAGTCTTAATAATGGGGATCATCTCTAAATACGCCAGGGACTGCAAGGATTTCCTCAGAAGGATATTCATTTAGTCTGCCGCACAGCTTACACTAGGTCTTTATTTAAGGTAGATGTGACTCTGAAATCTGAAGACCGAGCCCAGACATTTTCAGGTTTAACTCCACTGTAATGTGAGTGACACAATCACAGGTAGCTGTAAAACCAAAAAGGGTGGAAATTTTTGTGTGAAACAAGGAGTAGCCAGAATTACAACCATTGCAACACCACCATCGGAAAGTCTCAGGACTGTGAGAATATCTGCGTGACTGAAACTTCAAACATGTCTAGAAAGCAACAGATAATACACAATGATCAGCTGAGAAGAAAGACTGAGGAGATGATAAAGGGAATGCCAGAAATTTGGGGAGCTGCAAGAAAACCTAGCATCAAAAACCATCAGTAGATCAGGGGCTAAAGGAACCATGAAGCGACGCTCACATTTGAAAAGCAGGTTTCCTCTCTGAGCAGAGGAGAGAGGATGGTCGCCCTTGAAGCTGTTATCCTTGGAAAAAAATGAACTCTCTCCCCACTTTCACCCCAGTGTTTGGAATTAGGGCACAAGACAGAGAAGCCTAAATTCCAGCCCACAGTACATATGTAAATATAACATTAACTCCATGAGCAGCAGAAACAAGAGTCTGCTACGGACTCCCCATGGAGTACAAATAAAATTCCTGTGCTTCAGCCATTCATAACTTCAGTGTTATGCTTGTGGCCTGATAACATCTGAGCTTTAACTCTTGTTCTGGGGAAATTTAGAGAGGTTCCTGTTTCTATTCAAATGTCCACAAAGACTGTAGAAATGCATATAATTGATAACTTAGAAACATTCTCCTTCTTCAAGTTTGCGGTGTGATGCCAGCAGCTTCCCTTTCTTTTGAATGACAGCAAATAGCTGCTGGAAAATGTATTCCTACTGTAACAGGTTGGCTTTGGTCAAATGTGTCCCAGAAAAAGAAGCACCTGGGGAACTCCTGAAGATGGAGGACATGAAAGCCATTATCTACTGATACAGCCCAGATGAGAGTGATGTAAGGAAACAGCCGAGCTTCAATTTAGGTTTATTTTAGTTATTATAGTTGCAACAGACTTTTAAGCAAACTTTGGAAAATAAGTATAGTATAATAAAATACATTTCAAAAACGTTAAACCTTAAAACACACTATTTGCCAAAGAGTCTGTTAGATCATAATTTCCACAGATTCACGGTTCACAAAAAAATCCCATGTGCAGCTGCTTGTGCCCAGAAGAGGGCAAGCTCTGGTTATTTAACAGGCAACCACATAGCAAGTTTTACTTAGAAAAGCCTGTCAGTGTTCTATCCCGAAATACTGCATTAGAGCATTGTGGAGATTGATTTTCTATATTTACTGTAAAATCTGGATTTGGTTTTATATGCACCGTGAAAGATAGTACTTTTTCTTTGGGCAACATTAATTACCTCCATTAGATTTCCCTAAGAATACAGCAGTGAGCAGGCATTGTATAAGCTAAAGGAGAAGGTAGTCATATGAATAAACAGGTTAAAATTAGCTGCTCAGTTAGTCTGGAGTTTAAGAGCTGGTCGCTACTCCCCAGGTAGTCTGAACCAGAGTTCCTGAGTGCAGGAGGGGAGCAGGAAAACCCCACTGATTTTCAGCTGGATTCCGAGCGGGCGAGGAAAGGGTGATGTTCGCAGCAGAAGCCACCAGACTCAGCAGCGGGGACTTCCCTTCCTGCACTGTGTTTTACACTTGCACATTTCCAAATGGTGGAAAAAGTGGTGGAACAAACTGTGGCACACGAACAGCTCTCAGTGAACCAAGAACCGGTTACGGGATTGCAGATTGTCCCTGACACAGGTGTTACCTTGGGAGCAGCACTGGATAAATTCATGTCTTCTGCCTTCAGGGACAGGTTTGGAAGCAGCACAGCTCCTTGCTCACGAAACACAGCCTGCACCTGAATTTACAGTTGCTGTTAGACCAGGAGTGTCGAAGACATTTTCACCAGGGACCACATCAGCCTCGCGGTTGCCTTCGAAGGGCTGAATGTAATTTTTGGACTGTATAAAGGCAATCGCGAGGCTGATGTGGGCCCCAGTGAAAGTGAGTTTGACGCCCCTGTGTTAGACCTTCAGATGTCCTCATGAAGGGCCAGCGCAGTTTTCCTTGTGCCGCACTCCTAGGACACCCTACCAGTGCTGGAGGGATCCTGACTTGACCCGGCCTGCTCTGTCAGCTGGGTCCCTGCTCACCCACCCAGGGGCTGCAGCAGAGCTCCCGGGGAAGGAGAAGACACCCTCTGGGTGCTGCAAGGAAGGAGGATGCTGCCGGCTGCCACTGGGAGAGAGCAGAAAACTGGCAGCAGCACCCGAGCTGGGGGAGGACAAGGGCGAAGTTGGGTGTGCTGCTTCTGCTTTGGGGTCCCCCCCACATCCCTGGGAGCTCTGGTGGGAAGCAGTGCTGTGGAGGGAGCCTCAGGGTGTCCTGGGAGCAGCACTCTGGAGCCATCCAAGATGTCCAGCACTGACACTAGTGCATGGGCGTATGGTCCTGTGCTCCCCAGCTCACAGCAGGTCATCAGCCTTGGGCATTATCTGCATGGCCTGGCCAGCTGATGGCTCCATGACAGAACTGACTGTAGAAATTATACTTTGTATTTTTCAGTGCGTTTTTGCCCTTCCTGCTTTATGCAATAATCAAATGCCTGGCCTAGTTCTAAAGAAGTTAGTATTTTTCTAGGAAATTATGACTTTCAAAGGCAGGCAGGCATCTCTGTTCTCTCAGGAGGGTGCCTCCATAGCTTTGATAAAGCTCATCAGCAAATCGAGCTGGAATTTACAATTATGAAATTAGAGATATTCTTCCTCATTATAATATTTCCCACTGTATTTATGGTTATCCAAGGTGGTCAGTCTCTCCACATCAAGGCCAAAGACAGATTGTTTTTTTTCTTTCAAAGCTACATAGTTGTGGAAGACTAGAAGACAGCTGAAAATAAAAAAAGCCACCTAATATCATTCCTCCCTAACTAATCATTTCATCGAGAAACTGATAACTCAGACATCTTTTTTTCCAGAGCTCTGGAACATGGAGGGTTTACAGAGTTGCCAGGCATACTTTCGGCCAGTGCAAGCTCCTGCTGTGCCTGACAGGCCCCAAGCAGGGCTGGGGAGTCCCATGTTCCTATCAGGCAGCCTGCACGCTGCTGCGCTGCTTGGACAGTGTCATTATTCACTGAGACACGGGCTGTTCGCACCATTTGGCCTCCATGCTGAGGCATGTTTAATGCTCATGGATATAGCAAGTAGCCTTGGCTATACAAAGCCCATTGCACCGCTCAAGGCACCTGCTGGCTCTTGCAGCACGTGTGCAAGGATGTATCCAAACAGCCCTAAGCTCCCTGGCCCAGGCTTAGAGCCAGCTGAGCTCAGCCAGCTTGAAAACAGGGTCTTCCCAGCCGAGCAAATCCATGCCGGGAGTCCCAGACACGCCAGTGCAAGCACCCAGCAGCCGGAGCACAGCTCCACGGGCTCCCGCTCCCCGCTGGCTCGGCTCAGCTGGTGTGGAGGGCAGGCAGGGCCACCACGGCTGAGCTGATCTCTGCAGACCCCAGCATCGAGGCAGAGCTGGCACTTTCTCCTTCTCTCGCTCTGTTTCTTTTCCGCCCAGTGCAGCAGGTTCCTCTGGTCAAGGCTTCCCATGTAGTGGGTCTCCACTCCTCCTGCAGCCAAGCTGGCTGCTCCTGTCTTTTTCTTCTGAAGCCAGATTAGTCCTTGGAGGTTTTTTGTGTGTATTAAAGTGGATTTGATTGCCTTTCTCCTCCAGGAGGCACTGGATAAGTGCAATCAGCCATGATGCTGCGACTGACTCCCAAAGCCACTCGGACACCTCACCCCTGCACTGAGCCCTCTGCCAAAGGTGGATGGGAAGGGAAGGGTTCAAGCAGGACTTGTAGGTTTGTCCTGTAGCTCTGAGGGGGGCTCCCTAATACACTGACCGATTTTTCCAGCTGTTTGAGACTCCTTCTACTGTTTCCCTGTGAAGTAAGCAAGTACCTAACTGCAAGAATGATGTCTTGCAGGTTTGATTGATTCTGCATCTTTTGAACCTTGCAAGAGCACCTGCACTGGCTGAGACCAAGTACCCATTTGACCCAGTACTCAGCTGCTGCTAGTGGGCAGTGACAGGTGCTCAAAGATGAGTGTAAGAACAGCGTGGGCACATGGCAATGCTTCTCCAGGCTCCAATAACAGGCATTCCTGAAGCTGCCTGACCAAGAATTACCTAGTGCAGTTAACACCCCTGATGGATATTTTCTTTTATTAATATGTCTAATCACTTTCTGAGGCCAATGCAAACTTCTGCTATCCATAACAGCCTGTGACTGTGTGACCCATAGCTGTTTGATTTCACCTATTAGTGGTGTCTGCTACCTGCTACATGCTCAAGCAGCTCATCAGTTCTTTCAAAAAAAGCGACAGGCAAGAAACCTTGAACTTGTTGGCAAAGAAGGGGAATTTCCTGGACAAAGTTCTTCTGTTCCTCCAACCCAGCAGTTCTCCAACTCTGTGAACCCTACTCATCTACCCCCTACTCAAACACCAGCATGAAGGCAGAGTCATCCCTCAAAAGTACAGTTTGCTTGTCCATGTGTTCTCAAATTATTCTATTTCTTCCCACTTTAAGCAGCATAACTCTTGAGGATCAGTCTGTTTTAACAGACATGCTCCACAGTACTACACAACAGACATCCAGATGTGCCTTCCTGGCCTGCACAAGCCATCTCCTGTTCTTGGCAGTCACCAGCGAAAGAGTGGTCCTTCCCCTAAGGAGAGGGTCTCTCCCCACGCAGGGTCTCAGAAGTGGAGTGGCACTGTAAACAAATACCCATACACACTTCATGTTTTCAAAGCTTCTGGCCTTGGGTGAAAAGCTGCCGTGCAAAAACCTCCACTGTAAGCACAGAGCACTGTCTCAGATTATAAGAAAAACTGGATTATTTTTCTATGTTTTAATACTGGAAAAATTCCTGTCTTTTATTTGGACCAGTAAAATATAGGGAATGATTTTTCATCTTCCCATTTTATTAGTTTCCAAGATAAATTAGATTTCTCTCAGTTTGGAGGAGAAAAATGCCTTACACTGGAAGGGGATCCTTGTTTCCCCTGTCCTGTAACACAAGGGGACCACCATGCAGTCAGAAACTATTTTACCTGTGGCCTTCCATGGAAATGGAATATGGAAGACAATTGCTTCCCAGGGAAATAAAGCACATGGATGTAGCCTGTACCTCTCCTTTTTTCCACCACTCTTCAGATTATTTTCCAATGGAGTTAAAGGCAAGACAAAAGCAAGAAATCAACTGAGCATCCCAGCTTGCTAAAGAGCTCTGTATGCATTTTGTAGCTCTAAAGTCCTATGCCCAGCACATGATGATGTACAGATCTGGACTGTAAATAAAAATGGATGATTAAAAAGGAAACACCATGTTTCTAAGCAGTATATTGATTTCTGCTGAATGTAGTATTGAGCTTTCCCTCTCTGCAGTGGAAATCAAACACAAATACTCTGATACTGAATCCCAGCATAGATATTCCCATAAACTTAATCTTTCTTGGTTTGTGCAACATGGAGAAACATGATCTTTCTCCTTATTCTGCTCGGTGATTTATTCATTATTCTCGTGTTAACAATTACTTATTTTCTTTCCACTAGCCCTTTAGTAGAAGCTATAGCTGACTGAAAGCACAGAAAAGCTTTTGCACAGCCTTTTGCACTTTTTTCGTATTATCTCACTAAGAAAAAGGCTCAAAACATGCTTTGACATCTTTGCATCATTCTGGAGACGGTATTGTTGTTCAAATGACCACTATGTTTACAGTGGTCTTAAAAGAAAGCCAACAGAAATGAAATATGAAATTATCCCCATTATACTTAGCCAGACAAAGGCTGGCTGAAAATACAGCTGCAAGTAGCTAGAGCAGTTGCAGTTTTATTCAGCAGCTGGTCTTAGAGAAAGACTATGAATTTTCTCAGAATTAGATAAGACTCATGAATCTTACCATCTTGAGGGCTGTTTCTGAGAAAATGCCTGGAGACGGAGCTAAATCACATCAATGAAGCAACAGACTTTAGGAAGAAAAAAGCAAGTGGGTGTGTGGGTGATACTATGAACAGTCATGGTATTCATTGCACTGCATGAGGTAGCTGCTACACATCAACACAGGTAACCATGTCGGTAACTTCAGGTATTTTATTAAATTTAAATCTGAGGAACAAGTCAACTATGAAATTACAAATGTGGCACTTTCAGTAGCAAGTGTAGCAATCAGCATGCTACTGGCAAACCATTAACTACATGTCTTCATAGGCTTTCGGTATAATACGCCACTGAAGTAATGCAGTCTATGAAGCATTCCATATGGAATTATAGAATTATTTTCAGCTAATCATCAAAAAAGCTGCAGAAAAAAAAAAACCATCTTCTGACAAGGGGCCAGCAAGGAGGATTCTTTGTGCAGAAGAGGAAAAATAGTCCGTAGTCCTGCACAGAAACAGCGTCCTCATGAGCCAGAGGCCACCCAGGAGACAGAATGGCCACTCCTGCAAACGTGGTTCTGGTGAAAATGCCCTGCATTCAGGTAGCTGCACTCACCCAGGTGGCCACTGGCAGATTTTAAGCTGGAATTTAAGTTGCTGGAAACATAGACATTGTTCCTACAAACGGCATTAAATTCAAGGCAACTCAAAGCAGAAATTAAAGCTTCTTTAACTTTGTCTTCTCACCCACGCTTTGGATGGCTCACATGCCACCTACCTTAGTTAAGTGGGCCTCTCTCATGGCCCAGGTCCTCCAGACAACTGCCCTAGGTACCACCACAGGTGATCCACCCTCTGAGTGAGCCTGAACCATGGCGCTGAGCTTCGATTGGTACAGCAGTCATAAGAGAACGTCAATTCACGAACTTCTCAAGTGCTATTGAACGTCTTAGAAAGGACACCCCCCCCTTACTACAAACTGCTTAGTATTTTCTGGCAAAAGATGTCTCAGAGGCCACGGTAAAGAAAAGTATGCAAAGGTAAGGCAAACAGTTTCTAAAATACATCTGGTTTACCCCATCTTACATGTTTTGTCCATCATAGCATAAAATAACACTCACAAGTCCTGGTATAAGTGTTTCATGGCAAATGCAGTCATTCTTTGGGATTTGCACGAGGGGATGAAATAACATAAATAATAAGGTAACACACCATTTTGAGTGTTTGGACCTCATCAATTCGTGTGCTCTTCTTGAAACAGTGCAATGCTTACCCTATGGAAACCTGTTCAAGTCACACGGAAAGAATTGCAACAAATCAAATACTTCTTGTCAAATTAAAGAAGTGTTCTATTTTGTGAAGAATTAACTTTACCTCTCCAAAAACAGATGTGGATCTGGAAAATTACTTAAGGATAAGTTTCTTTACTTTTCTTTTGCATTAATCACAATCTGATTTACTTAATTTACTCGAACCTGGACTATTTTCACGGATTCTTAAAATGGATTACAATGAAATGGGTAAGCATTCTGAACATACATGGAATTCTCTAACTGGACAACATTAATAAAAGCTGCAAATGTTTTGCATTACATTAGCATTTAATTGGTTTTGATTATTTGTATTTTCATCCCTGAGAGAATACTGAATGAATTTTTGGTGTTGAAACATTATCTCAGTTTTTATTATCCTAAAAAAAAGAAAACAAACCACACCCTGATGGTGCTATAGCAGTCACAAATAAATACATCCTCAAAGTAAAATCTTTGTAGTTATACATTTAAACATCCGTATTTTGACCATATTTAAAAAAAAAATAAAATAAAACTGTAAACTTCAAAGAAAAGGACAAAATAACACTTAAGAGGTGTGGTCGTTCATTTGATCTTTGCAAGGCTAATAAAGGATCTGACCTGAATATTCGCTAAGGCCAGCAGAAATTTGGTCCACAATGTCGGTAAATGTTGAATCAGGCTCCAAATAGGTCATTCAAAATCTCACAGTTGAAAAGCTGAGTCATTGTAAAAAGGAAACATTTACAGTCATTTGAGGAAATAAGAAAAGGCACATATTATGGCCCTTCAGACAACATCTTATTTTTGTCTAGATGACGTGGCATAATGGTCCCTAAAACGGAAAGTAGATTGCTCTTGATCTGGAACTATGGCAATCATTCACTCATCACATGTATCCCAACAGTACCTGTATCTGACTGCAAACTGAAAGAAGAAATATCAGCGAAGTAAATACTTTATTTGGCTTCCTACAAAGAAAGAAATAGTTACTGGGTTAAGTACCTGTGACCCCTAGGCGGGACTCAGCTCAGCAGCTGCATCTCTCCATCCTCTGACACCGATGAACTTTCTGGTTGGGCTGCCTTCCTACCTTCCTGCTTGACAGAGCTTTCATGGGTTTATCAATCCTTGTTGTGTTATTAATGAAGCCATCAGAGTAGTACGTTTGGTACAGGACATAAAAACAACAACAGACTCCACATCTTAACAGTGGCATGTATTATGAGCAAGTCCTTGTGTGCTGGACGCAGGCAACACTGGTCTCGTGTTGACAGCAAGAAGTGCACGGAGGAGCTTGCCTGCTTTACCGTAACTCCCAGTCACAAGACAACCTATCCTCAAAGCGGAAAGTCAGACCACAGCCCTGTGCATCCCATCTCATTCTCCCATCATGTTAGGTGCTAAGCCTAAAGTCAATGACATGCTATATGGGTCGTAGTTAGGTATCTGTCAAGATGACTGCAAAGATTACTTATATCTATTTTAATCCACTCCAAAGACGAGTTTCCTTTTCAGCCCTTTTGTAGAGAAATGTAAATGACAGAACCTTTAGGCTCACTTGATTTAATGATATATGTTTTTGGGCATGCTCCCAGTACCCCATCACCCCAAACCTTCGAGGGAACCGTAAGAAACTGCCAGAAGTAGGAGAGCTCAATAGTGATCCCACGTCATTTAGCGTTATTTAGGATTCTGGCAGGATATCCCAAGTGAGCACAGCACCATGTAGGGACTGAACAATTGAAGAACCTGATTCATCCCAGTGTTAAAAAATGACTGACCTCTGAGCAAATCCACTGGTAGTTGTATGTACCAGAGCAGGCCTGAAGTAAAGACAACAACAAATTATGTCTGGTGATGACAGCTAAAACCAGAGTCCTAAAACATGTATCTGCTGAACAGAGCCAGGCAAATTATGAGCTGGTGCCTCTGAACAAAGGCCACGAAGCAAGAGCTGCAGCATTCCTTGGCATGTTCAGGAGATACCGTGGCTATTTTTGACAGCCACCATGTGGTGGCCAGTCAATATATTCTGCAGATGGGCAGATGACCGCATCTTGTTGCCAAAAAGCTTTAAGAGATTTAATCTCTTAAAGAGATCCACAGTATTTTAAGCTGTCTCCCAGGCAGTAGCATCTCAGCACAGAGTGAGCTGTGACCAAGTGTCCAGCAGGTGATGGGGCACTCTAACTCTCTTCTCAAAAGATAAGGCAGTGCTTACGGTGCTCTTTCAACCAATCCAGGTGACCTCAAAGTCACCCATATGCCCGGAGGAAGGATGGTGTCTAGGCCATGAAAGCGCCTTTATCACAGGTGAAGTCTTTTTCTGAGCACAGACATGCTGTTTTGCGGTGCATCTCAGGCAACCAGCAAAAACAATCTCTTCAAATTTGAGAGGTGCTTTATACAGAGCTGAAGTCACTTTGAGTAACACTCTTCTGTCAGCAGAAAATAAATCGTGTGGATATTATGCCGACTGAGCATCCCATCCCTGTTAGCATTTTCATACACAGTGTCACGTAGGAGGATGCCAGAGAAGCATTGAGAAAACAAAAGAAGCTGAAATCCATGCTCTTGCAAGTCTCCAGTGGAAATGGTTTTCGTGTCAAATGACATAAGTGTCAAACATGAGTCACTGCTGCCATTTCTCCCTTCCCAGAAGAGGGAAATGTATACTCTGTGGTCGAGGCAGAGCAGGACAGGATGATAGAGACTGTGCAGTTTGACTCCCGTGCAAATGAGCTGTTAGGGTTTAATAAAGATATCTCTCTATGATGCATGTCACATTTCCATAGCACTCCATGAAGGACTGGAAACTGAGCCTTCCAGCCAGGGTGAGTTTACCAACACTTCAGCGACAGAAATCAATACTCTTGGAAAGCTCTCCTGAACCGCTGCCTGCATTTGGTAGCTGTGGTGACTAATACAAAGCTGTGGTTTAAAAACAGCGTTGGAACAATAAAGCTGTAGTTCTGCTTCGTTTTCCTCACTGATTTTATGCCAAGTGCCAGTGATGGCTAATGGTTTGATGCAAAGAAAAGTTTAGGTTATTACTCAGGCATAAAAAAGATGAAGCACCTATAAAAGTGTGTACATGAGACATGCAGTTTCTTTTCAAGCACATGGTCTTATATAAAATTGGTTGTTTAAACTAAGAGCAAAGTGGGTCAATCCTCAGCCACTGCAATATTCTGAGCAAAGCTCCACCAGCTCACTAATGCCAAGAATCTGGTCTATTGTCTGCCTTTCAACCCCACTTCATTGTCTGTGAGGTTTGCCTTAGCTTCCCAAAGTTCAGTGTACTTCAGTAACTCAGTCAACAGAGGGAAGTAGATGGCAAACATTCCCTCCCAGAAGCCTGGGCCTAACTTTCTGGCAGTTCAGCAGCAGGAGAGGCACCACTGATGCAAACCCTCCTAGCCAGCACCCCTGTGCTTCGCCGTCAGCTGTCCTCTCTAGTTAAAGCATTGCTGCCTCTTAAAACTCTTCACTGCTTCAACAATTTGTCCAGCATGAAGCATCTGTTAGGAAAGTAGTTGTTAACACTGATCCTTCCCTGCTCATCTGGACACCACAGAGGCGTGTGCATCGTTAGGGTCGCACTGTGTCATCCCTCACACATGACATGCAGGCTGGGTTGTCTCTGAGGTTATAGGACAAAGTTGTGGGCCAGGATTTGCAGTGATGCCCACAACTGCTTTTACTTTCTAGGTGTGGTTGTATGTGAGCCTGTGGGACTCTGACAGTTCAGTGCGCTCACCACATTTCACTTTTCAGACTGGGTTTCGCAGTACTATTTTCTCATTTTTTAATAACAGTTAATTCAAACCTATTAACAGGGACCATTTTGTGAGAAGCATGAACTTAACCTCTCATCTGGAACAAGCGTTTGCAGGAGTATAATTCTCTCATTCCATGGAGCTGCCAATACAGTTCCAGGGCAGAAAGATATTTTCTGACACTAGATTATTTTCTGTGAGGGATCTCTCAGTGCTCAGTGGCACTGAGATTATTATTTTGCAGTTTTGATGATGTAACCCTTGATCCCATAGGTCCCAGGAAGAAACTACATTCTTGGACTGCAATAGGAATCACAACCCCATAAAGACAGTGGGGTGAAACTTTTATCATGCCAAATCCCTGCACATGGCTTTGTTTTGGGTTTTTTTTAAGAAAATTCTCCTTCCCTTGTGCCCTATGTGTTAGAACTGAGCTCATCCACAGCTACTGGCTTTATATGGACGGGGAGGAAAACCAAGAGGAGTCAGCCCACTGTGCCCCAGCCTGCAGAAAGCCACAGAGATATCAGGGGACAATACGTACTATAAAGTCCTCCGCCAGAACAAAAGCATCCTAATTGCCCTCTCTTTTTCTTTTAAATCAACAGAGTTGTAAAAGTTATTTCTACAGACGCCTATTTTCTCTCTCTCATAAAACTGTATGAAAGTCTTTCCCAAACAGCTCCATCACTATTGTGCAGCCAACCCCTCCACCCCAAATGTCGCTCCTTCACTCCCATGGGCCACGCCACTGAACATGGCACGATTGCTCTGTTGCCTCACAGCCTTCCTCCTCCAACCCTGTGAAAGCCAGAGCATAAATCAGAACTGTTCCAGAGACGCTGATCTGTATTGTGTTTTCTGTACACTCCCTAAGAAGAAACGTAACTAACTGTCCTCCAGAAAAGAGTTTTCCTTCCTGCTCTAAAGAGATTTAGTCTTTCTTTACGAAGGATCCCTAAAGAAGTCTCCTGTCCAAATTCCATTTTTTTCTTGACATCATCATAGGGAGACCACTTGCTCAAGGTTTTATGAGAGCTCCTTGTTCATTTCTTGAATAGGTTCTTTCCATCACTCCAAGGTAGATGATTGGCCATTTGAAGCAACAAAGCCATGTGTAGGTACAAATGTTTTGCTGAAGCATCTAGTTGTTTATTTAGTACTACACCTTTGTGATTGTTCCTGGTATCAGGCAGCAAAACTAGAGAGGCAACAGAAGGAAGACAAGTAATTAGGGGGAAAAACCTACTACAGTACTGCTTATAGCCAGGGAAGACTGTAAGAGCACATCTGTGGCAAGTCAGGTTCCGGACCGCTTTGTGCAAAAGGAGCAATGTTTTATTGCCAGCTTCTCATCCAGGCAATTACATTAACTTAATTAATAGAGGCCAGTTCAGTTGGAATAAAGGTCCAGCCCAACTGATGATGATCCTACCTCTTGTGTCCAAGTCACGCAGGGCTGGTAACCACCGTGATGTTTCTGGCAAATGAGGAAGACTGAGGGGAGCATTCTCTCCTTTCTCACACGAGCTTTTCCTCAACCTTAACCTCTTTCCACAGTCCCAACCAATTTCCTTTCATGCCTTTAACTCCTCCCAAGGCTGCACTCTGACTGCCAGTTTTCACCTATAGACATTTTTGTCACTGCAAGACTTTCCACTGGGATCCCAACTTGCACCTCACCGTGTCCCTACCACACAACCCAGCACCACGCTCACAATCTGTGCCATCTCAACAGAGCCTTCAGCTGTGCATCCCCCTCCACCACTCCCACACAGAGCTCCTCAAACAGAAACTTTTCTGCCCCATAAACCCACTCTTCTCTAGGTCTGGTCCACATGAAGTTAACCTACATGTGTCACTAATTATCCTTCCCAACTGAAGGGGTTTAAGGGGCAAATCCAAGACCTTCAGCCGTACTGATGAACCATACATTGATGATCTGAGACATCGTAAGGGAAACTGTGCTTTCAAATATTTTTTTTAAGGCCTATTACATTATACACAAAAGACTGTGTTAAAATTACAGTGTTGAGTTGTGAAGTCAAACACACAAAAACACATCTAAGGGGAGCATTCATTTTGCCTAAGAAATCTGTTTCGTTCCAACCATTGGCTGGAATTTCTTCCATCGGGGAGTAGTGAAGGGGTCTAGTTGTTGCTGAAATAGTTGAATATGTTAGGAGACTTTGGAGTGTGAAATACAGTCCTGCAGTTAAGGGTACTGAATGGTACTGTGGGAACTGGATTTTTTTTTTCTTCCATATACATAAATGTTGTGGAAGACTGGGAAAAGGTTTCCTAAAGGTTCCTGATGTTCCTCATTGCCTGAAACTCTGACATAGGAAGTAGCTGAGTCTTATGTGAAGAAGTACTCACCTTCTGTGGCTTCCAGGTCAAAAGCACCTGTGCTTTGAATCCAGGAACCACTGTAGAAGTCCTGAAGAAAAAACAACAACCCACTTTGAAACACCTCAGCCAAGCAATTCAATCAGATCTTTGATTTTCAACTTTCTGAGTCCCAGCTCCCCACCCAGAACATAGTGCTACACCTCTACGGCATATTGCAAATATCATCTAACTCTGAGGGAGTGAATATAACAGTGTTGAGACTGAAAAGTCCTGGGGACAGGGAGAAGGAGGCTTATTAATAAAAACCTTGTATTTAGATGCAGACTTCAACATAAAAAGGGTCTTAACTTTTCCCCTCTACCCAACCCACTCCACTAGAATACGTTTCATTCTGCAGCTTCTGCAATCTTGGAACAAAGTGAGACTAGGTGCTGGGTACGAGTTCTGTATACAAATTTATCTTTATCACCTTTCACTGTCCCATAGGATTAGCAGCACTATTGCAACAGTTCTGCAAATGAGTGAGGAGCAGACACTGTCATCAAAAAGTAAATCTGAGGTGGCACTAGCCCCTGGCAAAGTCTTCTCTAGCCTTTTTCAGTCAGTCAGACCTAGCTGTTAAAGAAACCTTGTTTGGGGTGTGTCAAATACAATTTCATTAAAATCTTCTTTCTGATAAGAGTTTTGGGTTATAAAAGTTATTGCAATGCAGATAGCTGAGCTGAACAGGCTGTTTCCCAATAGACTCTGGTATAAAAAGTATTTCGTCACATAAAGCTTGAATCACAACTTTCTCAGCAACTGTTTGATGCAGACTTGGTTTCAATAATATCTCACGCAAGGCAATGAAAATAATGTGGAGGGAAGGTTCCCCTTCCTAGCAGAGGAACTGGCAACAAGGAGGAATTTTGAACCTCTGTGTTGTTTTTTTTTTTTTTAATTTTGCATGAGAAAGTATACAACCAAAATGAAAGCTAAAGAATAATTTCGGTACTGCTCCCTTTTTGAATAGAAATTGCACAAAGTGAGATTGTCTGGTTAGCACATTATGAGGATATTGATGCTGTTAAAAAAGAAAAAAAAAAATTAAAACGTGGATTTTTCTATCCGGAAACCTGATGCGTCACTCCTTCAGCTCTGTCCCTGGAGGCAGACCATGGGAATTCCCAGCCTTGGGCCCCTGTGGCTCTCAGCCAGCCCTGTCATTGAAGCTGCATTTTCAGCCTGGGATGTTGCCGTGCTGCAGGGGCCGAAAATGAGGCTTCAGGCTGTTCACTGGCAGGATGAGGTCAGGCCGGGGAGGCTGTGTGAAGAGCCCTGCAGACCTCTGTCAGCACCTTGAAGAAGCAGGGAGCCTTTTCCCTTCCCAGAGAAGAGCTTAAAAATTAGGTAAATGTTGCCTGAAACATCACCACTAAGATTTTTTTAAAGCCCCATAACAGACTTTGCTTTAACTTCTTTCAGTGAGTACGTGACTCGCTGAGGGCTCTCGCAGATTCATGGCTGGTTGGACCAGGTCGGGATACCTGGAATTTCAATCCTCTCTTTTGAAACAGGCACAGATTTAACAGGTGAGGGAGTGACAACCATCTAGCTTTAGCTCTACAGCCATACCTCTCTGTGTGCTTGGTTGATTTGATGCTCCAGACCTTGGGACACGATTGTGGCAGTTCAGACCCTGGCTTCAGGTGGGGGCTGCACCTGCATCTTGCTCAGCCCATTCTGGTTTATGGGGTGGAAGAGGTCTGTGCAGCTGGAACTGAAATGCGGAGGGGCAGATATCAGCAGCCTAATGGAAGGGAAGAGTTTGTCTTTACAAGAGCTGCTCTTTATGCTTGCATGGCCTTTACAACACACCGTTGACCAAGGCACCTTACCATTGCCCACACCAGCTTAATATATTTTGTCCAAAAGGTATGTGCATCGTTGGCATCCCCACCTACTCCAATTCTTAACAGGATAAACTTGAATCATTATTATTCCTGGTGCTACTTTTGGGACGAAAAAACAGTTATTTTGTCATTGCATGCTCGAAAAAACATGAAAGTCCCTAAGGAGCCCAAGGTTCCTGTTAGCAATGCCTTAAACTTTGCCCCACCTTTGTGAAGCACATGCAGCTCGTGGAAGAATGTCATCCACTCTAACAATTGATTTTCTTATGTACAATAACGTCAGACCTTTTAAATAAAAGGCTGACCTGTCTCCTTCTAAAATAATTCGTCTGTTTTATGGAGTGTTGTTCTGATTATATACAATTCCCACAAGAAGGGAAGTACCTTTAAAATAAGGACTATTCAGTACTAGTACAGGATTTCCTCTTGTTGTTGATAATTTCCTCTTAATAGAAGAACGCAATGAATCCCAGAGAAATTCAAAGGGGCAATCTACAGACAGTTAGGCATCTACATTATACAGGGAACATTGTTCAATCAAATTGATGTTTTCCTGATGAAGTAAAAAATAGATCTACCTGCTGTGTAGCATGTACGAATTCCTACAGCACACACTTCAGTTCCCTTTGCTACATTTTTAAGCCCTATCCAATCCCACAAACCTTTACATAACCATCACTGAACCACAACGGATGACAATTTTTTTCATTTCAGCTTTTGATGTTGAAATTCAGCCTCTGAAATGGGCTCTCTGTTAAAGACAGGCTTGGTGACAACGAGCAGCAGTATTACCAAGTTATTATCTGCACCATCAATAGCACATATATAATACGAAACGAGTTAGCAACTCCCTGTTCTCCCTGCCAGATGTCCCTTATCTCAGAAGCGGGCTCTGTAGTCCCTTTCACCAGAAGAGCTAGTTTTCCACTACGATTCAGAACATGCACCTGCCCTACTCACCTGATGGTGATGGAGACCTCATACCTACATAGATGGCTGACACATACCCAAAACCACCACACCAAGATCCAGGAGCAGAGCGGCTGCACCAGCAGCTAGGTGTTAGCTGCTGACAGAGGCTGAGCGATTTGTGGAAATGGCTGCAGGTCATTAGGAGCTCATATCGGTTATCCTGATGTGCCAAATCATCTGCCAAGCTGGGCCACGAGCCCACTGTCACGCACAGACCATGGTTTAGTTCCCTGACCTCCTTACACTTGCTTGCCCAGACTGTACAAATGCCATCAGTAAATCACGCTGTGATGCATTCCTACAGCCAGCAACAGCCCATCTGAGACCTGGTTCCTCCCTAGCCGGTGAGATGGCCCATCAAATTCAATTAAGACATTCACACACATTTGTTTCAGCACCCTACTAGTTTTGAACTATCTGCCTCAGTCTTTGCATGTTGGTCATCTGATTCTGGCTTACTGAACGAAATTATGAACACTAGAATTATGACCTTCCCTACTCTGAATCCTTTACATACTTGCAGGCAGATTATTTTGTCATCTGACGTCACTTATTTCCGTATCTTTGCAACAGGCAACGCAAACAATGCAACTCTTCATTCATCTGTTCACAGCCTCAGTTTTCCTCTGATCCTGCACATCAGCCTTCCTTCCTGCCCCCTGCCATTCTCTCACAGAGCTGTTCCACCAGCTTTTCTGCTCCAACATCCTCTCTTCTGTGAAAGCAGAGCAAAACAGAGAAGCACACCGTCAGCGTTTAACGTGTTACTGCTGTCTGTGCCTAGGTTTTACAGCACACCTTACAGAAATACAAGCCAACTGGAAAGCTCCAAGAAGCCTTTCCAATGTGGAGAATAGAGATTGGTCTGCAGAGGTCTGTCTGTGCTGAGGCTGCCCCAATGAGCAGAACTGCAGAAGATGGGCAGAACTGGCTCCCGCTACCCACCTTCCTTTCCAGGAGGCCTCTCCTGAAGAAAGCAGCCTGGCGAAAGACTCTGAAAAGGTCCAAGCAATGTAACGCAGCTAAGAGCTCCGTAAGCAGGGCAGAAAGCCCCTAGTTATATTATACAGCTGTATTACATGGTGTGCTGAAGAAAAAAGACACAAAAAAAAAAAAGCTGGAAGAGAACCTTTGACTGTGAACTTTGCTCTGCTGGGAAGGCTTGGGCAGGCTGCACACAGCACAGGTCAAAGCAAGGCAGTCTGGTCCACTCCTTCAAGCTGTATGAATACTCAGTAGAATTTGCTAGAGAAAAAACTGCGTGGGACTAGCTGGAATAAGAGAGAACGAAATACAATACTCAAGCACTTCCTTAATAAAAGCTTTCACCAAATGAACACTTCAGGCTCCCAAAAGACACCTTCAAGTATCTGTATCTTACTAGGCATTGGCATTTCAGCTTTCATTACCGCAGCCAAGCTACTACATTGCAAGCATGAGTCAATGCCTTGCACCTTCTGGCTCCAGAAGAAAGGGACTGTTCTAATTTATATTTATAAGCTGGGCAAGTGGAGAGAATGGCATTCAGTTACAGGCAAAGCACACACTGCTCCATGAGGCCAGGTGGGCTGGTTAGTACATGGACATATTTGTGCCTTAACGTCCTGAGTCACCAGTACAACCAGTTTCTGCAACCTTCCATGTAAGGTCCCCAAAAAGGGCTTTGTAAATCACTTTTGTTGCCTTCCAGCACAAAGCCCAGTGACCTCCACATTATTCACGACAGACAGACAGCTCCATATAGAGTATATCACAATCCCGGCCGGGAGTTTCTGGCAAGAAGCGCTTGTGAATATGCACGCAATATAAAACAGGAAGAAGGATTTCAGTTTATCCACGCTCACTTGGGCTTGTTTGTTGCTTGAGAAAAACAAAACAAAACAAAACAAAACAAAAAAAACTCCACAAAACCTGGCAGGCTTCCCACCACTATGCAATGGTCTAGGAAGGCTCCTGTCACCTGGGGACTCACATGCTGATGTGTGAGTGAAGAGAGCAATAGCCAGGATTCAGGGGGTTTGCAGCATGATCCTAACAAGCCCTGTCATGCTACCAGCGTTGAGACGGGAGCACTGAACAGAAGCTCTTAAGAACTACTGACAGCTTCTTTCCAAAAGCTAAAAAATGTCATTTTCATGAGCTATTCCTTTATGTCAAAGCACAGAATGGATTTCCAAGGTTTGCATCTCGTTTTACACAGTATTTACCAGCCTCTTAAGTTATTCTGCAGTCAAATCCAGCTTCCTTGATAAAGGAAGATAATATTAGCTTATATGAAATAGCGCATCGTCCTAGATCCCACACAAAGCTTTAGCCTGAGGATTTCCGGACAGACACAGTTCGTTCCAAGCAATTGAAGGTAGTTGGGGGGGTCATTGGATCAAGTCACATATGCGTTTCCTTTCTTCTCCTCCATCCCTCCCATTAAGCTTGTGCTCCTGAGTTGCTCTTTTGCAGCAGTGTAAACAAGTAAATGTTTTGGGCTCAGGAGGTACCTGTTGTCTATAGCAGCAAGCTTATTTTTGCCTTTCTCAGTTTGCCATTGAAAACTCAGCATCCTACAGGAAAGAAAAATAGCAGAACAACTCAGAAGTGTAGTTTCTGAGAAGAAACAGCATTTGTCATTCACATAGAAAATTCCCAACTACCACTGTTTCTTGATGAAAGGAGAACAAGCACTGCTATCCCTTTTTCATAGCTGACAGAACAGATATGGATTAAGTGATTGCCAAGCATGCTTTACTAAGCTGGCAGCGCAAGAAGTAATACAGCCTTGGACTTCTAACCTGGGTGTTTCAGCTTCTGGGCCATGCTTTTCTCATTTGAATTACAAGGTTCTGTGAGTTCCTAGAATTCGTTCATCTCTTTCTACAATAACAATCAGGACATTTTGGGTCTATAAAAATTAATACAGACACTGCAGAAGCTGAATAAAACTAGTACTTTTCATAAATACTTTTGCCACTAGTAATGGAAAAAGAAGACAGTGGATATGGAGACAAACACCAACAGCTAAGCTTTTATTGCACTCTGCTTCTGAAGTCCATTCAAGAGCAGGACAGTAGGACAAAAATAATTATAGGGGTCTTTCTACACAAAGGAGACAGCTATTTAGAGGCAGGCAAAGTCATTTGAATGTCAATGAAATAACCATTAAAAGGCTGAGAAGCATTGCCGTTTATTAAAAGATCTAAAGAATAGCTGCATGCACTGCAGCAATCTTCTAGGTAGGAGTTGCTAATTTGGTATAAAAACCTATTAGGGACAGGGCAGAGCACAATTAAACAGGAGACAATACACACTGTGAAAAGGAAACTGGCTTTGAGATTTTACAGCCTCTTATTTCATGCTTCTACATGAAATACTATGCTCTATAACCTCTCCTCAATAACACCTAGGTATTTCTAGCTCCCGCCGATGTTTTGCGTTTCCTTTCTAGCAGTGGTCCCCTACAGCCTAGGGAGGAAGGTAAAACAAGGTTACGCACTTGGATGCCCTCCCACTCTTTGCAGCCTCACGGCAATCCTTCCGAGAAAGCCTCTCATCAGTGCCACTCCTTAATTGGCCCGAGAGCCACTCTTTCAACAAAGCTCTTGTCTCCCACAGGGCCGAGCTCTTTCTGTTATTCTGGCAGAGCTAAATCCAGACAAGGATGTGCCATTTACCAGCACAAAGGTACTATAAATTCAAGTGCACAGGAAAGAAGTGAGGTACTTCCAGAAGTTGTCAGGGTTTTGCAGGTAGGGATTTGCAGGTAGGACAGACCACATCTGGAGAAAACCTAGCTGTGTGTAAGCCTGTCAGGTTGTTGCTTCAAGAAAAAGTGTAAGACGCTAGTAATACTACTCAGGAACAAATAGAGGATCTGTTGGAAAGCTCGGGTAGATCCTGCACTAATGTACTGAACATGAGCTAAACCATACGGACGTACAAAACTTCGTCACAGAGCTATAGGACAGATAAAGATTTCATGAGTTAGACAGGAAAGAGCACCACATTGGTAAAGATGATCACTTTTTAATACTAATACAAATCAGTAAGAATAATCAGGTGCAGTGCAGCTCTAACCTCTTCTTTAGCAGCCAGTGACCCTGGCGTCTTCGCTGTCTGCCCACACACTGACAGGCAAGTAAAAATGACACGCAAAAGGAATCCTACATTTTCCTTCCCTCAGCTGTTACTCTGAGGCTCTGCAGTTCTTTATGTGCGCAGCTAATGCAATTAAGTATGCCGTAATATTTGAGAAAAAAAGTAAATACAAATGCTGACAGCAGGACTAAGTAACAATTGTTCAGCGTTTCCCTTGACAGCCAGAGGCATGGAATTCTCCACTGATATATGTCAGACAAGCATGTCATTTAAAATACTTTGTTCTTCCTCCTTTATTTAGCCACAACACAAATCCAAGAGCAGTCAAACCCCGTCCAGTGGAACTCACCAGATAAACCTGTTCGGGTTAAGATTCTCATGAAATGAAACAAAATATACATGGACATACACCCACTTCCACACACACAAGAATGCAGCAGAGCCCTTACAAAATGAGGAGTGGTACCAAATTGCACCTAAAACGCAACACAAAAATCAACTGGTTAGGATACACCTGTTAAGCAATGTGGCTGTGTACTGAATGGGTTCCCACTGGACCATTCTATTGGCTACTTAAATTCCAGCATCTTCAATTTCAGGTGCAAGTTTGAAGCTCGCAGAAGGAAAGAGCCTGATCACAGTTACCCAAGCTGATGGGGTAATAGAATAATTACTCCACTGTAACCAAAAGCAGAATCTGGCCCTGTGAAATGAGTATGCATATGACCAGCTCCAGCTGGAAGATTACTCAGGTGAAAACTTCCTTTTTCCCTTTCACTTCCCCAGCAAGTAAAGCCACCACCAATATAGCATGTGATTGGGCTTTCACACCCTCCCCACGCACTGCTCCTTTTGGCAGAAGAAATAGCATAGTGGTTCTGTGATGTAAATCTCCACTGGGGACTGGAATAAGACCACCAAATATACCAAACAACTGCAGAAGAAATAGAAATTGGGCTCTTAGATAACGCCGGTCAAGTTGGTCCATCTGATTTGTCAACGCTTTGTTCAGAAATGTAAGACTCAAGTATAGTCTATGAAAAGAGTAATTCTTTATAGAACATCTCAATGTCAAAATACTAACAAAAACACAGCTTGTTAATGCTGAGAAGAGTGGTCTTGGAAAAACTAGTAACTAACAATTATAGATGATATCTTTTCATAAAAAGGTGTTCTGACATACTGAGGAAAAATGAAACATTTGAAACAAACTGTTTACAAAAGTGATTTAAATGCTCAGCATAGACCTAACACAAGTGTTAACAACCACTATTATAATTTTATTTTTGGACAACTTCAGCAACTATTTTTAAAAAATTGCTAATACAAAAATGTAGAAAACAAAAAGAAAAATCCAAAGAAACAGTTTTTAGACAAACTTAGTTAAGGTGAGGCTGTACCTTCATCCCAATTATTAAGAACTTCAACTTTAAGCATGGCATAACCCAGCTCAGCTTGGTTTGCAGGCTTCCCCACCCTTACTAAAGAATTAGTTCTTAGAAGGCTCCAATCTCAGTCCCCCAGGGTCTGTATGGTTTGCCAAGGGTTGCTGACTGCGTTGGTGCAGACGGGCTCAGCACGTTGGGGGACAGCAGATGAAAGGAGCCAAACGAAAAAGGGAACGCAGACAGAGATGCCATGGAGGAGAGAAGAGGAGGAGACAGTTTGGTAGTAGATGTGACCACGGGGAGCACTGGTCCAACGCTGCCATTTGGGGGCACTCTGAGTGAGGAAGTTTCAGCATGTGGGGCAGCAATTCTGGTCTGGTGATGTGGTTCTGCGGAAGATGCTGTAGTACTGGTGTTACCGTGCCCACTTTGAGCCAGCAGCAACGGGTGAGATATGTGAGGGTGATGTCCAAAGGCACTGCCCCAAGGAATGTGTCCGATGCCTGTGTGCGCACTACTCGCTGCTTCCCGTTGAGAGGCGTAGTTATTGAGATGAGACACAAGTCGAACTCGCAGAGGATCTGAGGCATCCAGACCCTCTATAATACTAAGGTATCGAGCAACTTCGGCCAGGCACTCTCGAAACCCTAGACTCCGGTAGTCCATAGCCAGAGCATGAGCATCAAAATAACCTAAGAAAACAACAAAAAAGAACAGAGCCTTAAGATGCCGTTTTCTAGTCATTGTCTACATGTAGCCTCCCCACACTCCACCCTCCGCTATAAGCATATTTCATTTGGATGTGGTTAGTATTCCCAACCATAGATGAGCTGCCAAGCTCCTTTTTTTTTCCTCTCTTTTTTTGTCTAACAAGCTTTTCTTTTATATCTGTGCTGTGATGCTGCAAGTCCCAAGACCAGTCACAGACTGCCATTTTTAAACTAAAATTGCCACTGCCACTGGAGGAAAGTACTTTTTTTCTTTTCGTGTCTCCCCAGTGCAAGCAAAACCATAGCACAGCAAAATTCATTAGAAACACAAGACCTAACTTATCAGAGGGGACTTCTGCAGGCAACGTACTTTTTTCCTAAAAGCACATTTCACCATTTCTGTTAATTCTCTTCACTACTCATTTCATCCTGTATTTTTTCTAGTTTCTGTTCTGAACTTTCAGAAAGTTTGAGCAGCAAACATTGTTCTCCAAGTTGCAAAAAGCCAATTCACTTCACAGTGCTGACACATTGCTAGAGAGACTTGTAATCGCTCTCTTTTAGAACAAACTGGAGCTAGCAGTGTAAAATGTTTCAGTGCCAGCGATGCCACAAATCTTGCCAAGTAGAAGAAAGTCTCAAGTTCCCGACGAAGCAAAAGAAGCGTTTCCCTTGGCTTTCTGCAAGCGCTCCGGCAGCACGCTGCACACCGAATGCTGGGGAATGCCCTCCTCTCGCAGCGGCCTCTCTGCAGGGCTGCTGGCCCCGCTGTCAGGCACCAAACTTTACCTTTCCCTCCTGCCGTGTGCAGCATTTTCAGGTGATCAACAGTCATCTGCAGAATCTCTGCTTTTTCCAGCTTGGCTGAGCCCTGGGAGACAAAGGGAAGCGGGAAACTTTTTAGGCAGAACTAGAGATGGTAAAGAGGGGCGACCGTTCCCCCCGGGAGCAGGGGGAGGCAGTGTGGGGATCACCAGGTGCTACCTGCTTCTCAAAGGCGCTGGGCACCAGCCTCCTCAGCTCGGACAGGCTGTTGTTGATGCGATCGCGGCGGCGCTTCTCGATGATCTAGGGGCGGAAAGTGGAGGGTCAGGGGTGGCCGGGGATGGGGGAGCTGGGCTGGGGGAGCCGGGGCCGGCCGGCAGACACTCACCCCTCGGCGCCTCTTCCTGGCCAGGATCTGCGAGGTGGTGGAGGGAGACATGGAGCCCGCGGCTGAGCTCAGGTTCCTGCGGGGAGCAGCGGGACACCGGTCACCACGGGCACCGCCACCCCGGGGAGGGTCGGGGCTGAGGGAAGGGAAGGGGCGCCCGGGCACCCACCCAGTCTGCGCTCACCCATTCTCGTCCGCGCTCTCCTTCTCCACCTCGACGGCCTCGTCCAGCTCCTCGCTGTCCGACGAGCTGTACTCGGGGTGCGCCCGCTTCATGGCGGCGGCGGCGACACCGGGGCGCGGGCGCCCGTCGGGGAGGCGGCGGGCGGCGCGCGGGAGG
>VWYH01011110.1:0-38082 GCA_013399365.1 Pampusana beccarii | reverse complement strand
GGGGAGCGGGCGGGGAGGGCGGAGGGGGCGGTGCGGAGCGGAGCGGCGGGCAGGGCAGCTCCGGGGCCCCGCGGGGTTGTCCTCGCGCCGGCGTCCCCGGTAGCCCCAGCCCTGCGGGTGGTTGCACCCTGCGTAGGCTGAGTGCCTCTTGCGGGGCTGCGGGGCGCTCACCCCCGGCGCGCTGCGGAGCGGGGGTGGAAGGGGAAACCTGAGCGGGAGCCGCTTGCCCTGCTTCAGAAAAATGAGTTAAATGGGTGGCTGAAGCCCGAAAGCTGAGGAGCCTTAAACTTGTTGGTTTGGTTCTTTATTTGTTGGAAGGGAATCACAGCGTCCCTCCTGGCTGCGCCTTTCTGAACTGCAAATCAGCCAGCGAAATCCTTTCCCTGTCTCCCCTCCCGTGTTTTGGAGGCGGGGAGGAGCAGGAACAGTTTTTAAGCAGCTGAAAACAAATGCGCTTTGCTGTGCAGCTGCTGGCGAGGAAGGAGGGATGACAGGAAAGGTCAGCGTTGCGTGCGGCGTGTGCTGAGTTCTGGCTGGCGTGCCTGCCCCCGGTACATGCAGCTCTGCACTGAGCAGGGCACTGAGCCTGCATGCCGTATTCCCCCACATCGCTGTGTTCCCTAGCACAAGTCCTCTTCATTCTGCTAGCTTTCTCAGGCTCAGGTACTGGCAAAATGGGACAGGTGAAATGAGGACGTCCTCTTTGAGGTGGTTTCATAATAATTAAATGTTCATTTACATGAAGCCTTTCAACTAAGGCTCCTTTTCTAAGTTGATTCTTTCGCATTTCACAATTGGAGAGGCTGGAGGATAACTTAGACATGCACAACGTGTCAGCAAAAAGTCAATGAACCCAGGTTTCCGCATTTCAAGACTCTAGAATACCTGCATTCAGCCTTCTGCTTGTTTAGGTTAAAGTTCCTGGCACAGAGTTGCTCCAGATTTCATGGAGTTGCCCAGTTTTTGCAAAGCATCTCTGGTGGAGAGGGAAATGCAGGGAAGGATGATGATAAAGGTAGTAAAAGAGCTGAAGTTAAGAAGATGGCAACAGTCCTGCAGTCATCTCTAAATAGCTAACAAGGCAATAGAAATATTCTGTTCCTACATTACATTTTTCATAAATCTATCCTTTCTGCAGTGCTGTAATTCAGCTTGTGTCAGCAGTTCTGTTACATCCACCTTCCCAGCCTCTATACTTTCATTGTGAAACAAACATCTCTGCCAGCACCACTTGGTTTTACAGGACCAAAATCCAGGTCAATGGAAGGTGCAGTGACATATATGTCCTTTTTTTGGCCTGCAGACTACCCATCTGACTTCTCCCATCCCATATATGTCCTCTTCCTACTATGGGGAAAAAAAATTAAAAACACAAACAAACAAAAACGAACAAAAAAATCCCCATACACACAGTGTAAAAGAAGTTACTTGTCATTAAGCATTTGGTGCTTTTGAGTAGAGGCCTGGCCACCCAGGTTCCCAGCAGTCCGATCCTGGAGCTGACCCTCGCCCTTCGCTCTGTGAACCAGCGGGACCAGGCAGCCTCCAAAGATGCTTTTGGAGTTTGTGTAGTCACTGACTTCTCTGAATGATTTACAGGAACGGGTAGGTAGAGCGTAGCTGGGCCTCAGTGTGAGCAATTGCAGTAAGCTATCAGCTGCCATGGGGAGATAAGAAATTTTTGCCCATGTGTGGTTTTGATCTTCCCATCCAGAACTAGGAGGAACAGACAGCAAAACCAGCTTTAAATTGCTCTTGTGCTTTTTTGATGGTGGGCAGGGCCCAGTCTTCAGTGTTGGTCTAATTGTTAACCGTGGCCCAAAGGGCGGTTTTATTAGGCAGAAATTACCAGCAAGTTGAGACAGTGCTGTCACGCACCTCTCCTGCCAGAAGGGCAGATGGGAGAGCAGCCCTTTGCTCGCCAAAGTCCGAGGAAATTAAAATGATTGTGCACAAGAAGACAGCACTTCTAGAAAGAGCTTAATTTCAGACCCTACCAATACCTTCACAGCGATGAGGTAATGAACCTGAGAAGATGACAGCCTTCTCTCCTGTCCCCTGCACTGCCACAGTGCCTCCCTTCTCCCTGCTTCACTCGACAGTGCAAGCACCCTCTTGCCTTCTACCTGCCCACCTCTGACTGCAGCCATGCCTGTGCCTCAGTCTCCCACCATCTATCCAAACACACCGTCTTACAGCTGCACCCCTTCCTACCGTGCACACCAGCACACTTGCCTCCCCCACGCTTCCCCGTCGCTTCCAGGTCTGGCACAATTCCACGTTTCCAGATGCAGACTCTGCAGCCACATCTGGCTGACACGGTGCTGGAAGCAGGAATGGTGGGACAGGAAAAAGCCGTCACGGCAAAGCAGTGACTCCAGTTTGAGACATGCAGGAACTGTTGGTCAAAACTGTCTCTCAGAAGGGGCTGGTGTCATTTTTTGTGTACACCCCCATCGCTTTTCTTTGTTGAATGCCCCCCTACGGCAGTTTCGGTGCTAGTCGTAAGTCCCACAGAAAGGGAGTTTATTGCTGCTGCAGCTTCCCTCCAGCCGAGACCTGCCACTGCTGACCCTTGCTCTAGTGTGTGCGCTAAATTAACTCCCATCCCCTTCCTTTAGGTCTTCTCTCCCAAGGGAGCAAGTGCTTTGAAGAGTAATCCCGTCAACCTGTCACCCCGAGTCCCGGAAACTCGCCGTTACTATGGTTACTGTGCCCAATTCAACCGGTGGCTCTGGCACTCGCATTGCAGCCAGGCAGAAACATCAACGCCCCCCGCCACTCCCCCCGCATAGATCAAGCTGCAGCATCAGCTCTGCAAGCAAGAAGTTGCTGCTCCAACTCTTGTGTTTTTCTTCACCGACTTCTGGCTGAATGTGTTGATTGTTGGTGCCAGTGACACAGCTCAGAACTGGTAGCACAGATCTGGACAGGAGCACCAGAAGAGTTTTTTAGACTTCTTGCAAGGTCTGTTAGCGGCGCCGTGACTGTAAAGGTGCTTTCTCAGGAGCTGAACACCGAAATTCCCATCTGCACATCTCTGCCATCCAGATAACCCTTTCAGAAGTAAGACTTGGGTGCCCCCTAAGCACCCTGGCCCCAAGTTCTGCCATGCAGGTGCTGTGTGTATTCGTGCTGGAGCAGCCGCTGCAGTGGAAGAACATAAACATCACGCATTCACACTCACATGCATCTGTAGTGATGTCCAGGTCATCAAGACATTTCTATCTTCAAGCTGGCCAAGGCTGGGAATAATTTTTACCTGAAAGTCTTTACTGTAAGCAGAATGCCTCAGCTGCAACACTTCTGCTGCAGCACAGGTCTCAGCTCTCATTTTTTGGAAGTAGTATGTGGGTATAAATAAGCAAGACTAGTGCTGTCAGCATAGGAGCAGCAGCGGTGCAGACAGATTTCTCTTCTGTATGGCTCTGAACAATGCAGGTAGTCTTTGCATTTACCTGATCAGGCCTCAGCTCATCTCCAAAACCAGACCTGGACTATAACAGTGTACTAGGCGAATCTGTGAACACACGTTCGAGCTGCTGACAGGCAAAGCTACCTTGTTACCCAGTCAGCCCTCTGACTGAGGTGGGAAGAGGCAGACTGGCTATTTTATCACCTGGTTTCCTTTCCAATCAATTCGATGTCCAAGTGTGTAAGAGCGTACCTCATGTGTAAAACCATGCAAGAAGTTCAGTAACTTGTTATTGGCACGACAGCCTCTCTCAGCATTGCTAAATGGTAGAGAGGACAACGGTCACAAATGTGTGTCACCTACAGACACCATCTTGCCAAGGTGACAATTTTTCCGTAGCTGGGCAGTTCATTTATCCTCGTGTTCATTTCTCAGTCTCACCCAGTACAGTTCGCACCAGATATTACTGAGTAAAACCATGTTTTTCGTTTTGCTGACCTTTTTTCAACCAAGCCCTCTGCAGTTTGCCGAAATAGTTTTCTTCCGTTCCTACAGTACTTTTCTCACAATTGGACCGAGGAATAATCATACAGAAACTTGCTCTGGTTTCCTGCTGTCAAAATCCTTGCAGTCCATCAAGGAACAGTCTGACTAGCCATTTTTCCTGTGCAGTTTTGCAACTTCAGTGTTTTAAGAACGGTGTTCAAACCACGCTTCATTTTACACAGTGATGTACGGAGAGGAAGTCCCTGCTCCAAAGAGTTTACAGTCTGAGACCTACTTTGAGTTTTCTTCGACAGTAAGATGCAGCTATGAGAAAAACGTGTGTGTGCTATTCATTCTTGCGAGGAAGCATAGGATAGAAAACAACTCCCAGACCTTCTGTTCCACCACACAAACTGTTATTTAAAAGCGTGCTCTTTCAAGGGGAAAACGTGACTTCTTGGCAAACACAATCAATCATTTTTCCTAGCACATTTCCTAGAACTAAATTTCATCCTGCAAAAATTAAAATGAAAGTTGAGCGTGCCCTGTAGCTGTTGCCAAGTGCAGTTTGGAATAAAGCAAATCAAAGTAATAGTTTATTGCTTTCGAGGGTACCAGCTATGAAAAGCTTTGATGGATGACCATTGCACAGACAAGTACAAGGAAAATGGTGCATATTACCTATCTGACGTGGTGAGCACTGACTCTTAGAAGTGTCTCTGTTTTCTCTTAGATGATAACTTGTCTTCACCTCACACCTTTCTGCCTTGGCATTTACCAACACGTGCTGTCCCACAGAGACCAGCCACCTGAGCAAAAGTTAGACTGGGGAAACAACCGCTACATAAGACACCCCCCAATTGCAGACAAATGAACTGTGAGGGGATGTTTAGCATGTGTGAGAAGAGTGAGAAAGTGCCGGGGATTTTTAATTGCCACAAGGCAGTCAGGGCTTTGGCTGAGGTTTCATCACGGAGATCCTGCCGAAGTCACCCGATTTGCCCGCTTCAGATAAAATAAAGACTAAGCTTGACCGATTTGAACGTGGAACCTTATTCCAGGCAGGCAGACTATTTGAACATTGGAGGATATCACAATCAAATCCTGTCATCAGTTGTCTCTTCCATTACATTATGGAATAACAGGATAAAAATAGCGGAAGTGCCACCCTGATTTTGCCAGAACAAAGTTAGATACTGAACCTACTTTTTATTAGGAACACTTTTATTTCTTAAATCATCTAAATCAGCGTCTGAGCTGAGGGTTTTTTGAATCTAAACTGAGAGGTCATAAGCAACTAATTCTGAGATTCAAGCCGATTTTGAAGTGCCATGGAAACACTGTAAGAACACAGCAATGTCCTGCACTGACACTGAGGGTATTTTCCTGTGAGATGCCCTATTTCAGTCCAGCTCACAGCATTTAAAAACTGCAGCATTCCTACGGGTTTCAGAAAAGTCAAGACTTGCGGACCCCGCAGAGCTGACCAGTACAACAGTGCAAGACCAATATCCTGTGTGGATCTGCCGTTCTCAGAGTGACCGTCGTTTCACCTGCTTCTAAAGAAGAAAAAATATTCCAGGAAAAACAGTTTTATTCCAAAATAGTGCCCTTCTGATTTATTCCAGTCAATAATGTCGATTACATGGGAGCAGGAGCTACCAAGCAGCATGCCAGGACAGCTATAGCAGTCCTGTGCATAGCCAGGCCTCTCTTTTGATTCATACTTCTGTAGCTGTAATAAAAATCACTTATGTTTACTTGTTACCAAACCAAATCGGTAGCTCATGGGGCTCGGTACATAACTGCCTGAGCACTGCGATGCTGCGATGATGAGCTGTGTGTGAACACCTCCACGGCCAGTATTAACGATGGTGCTCTAAAGCAAGTGCAAACAGTCACACGCTCTTAATGCTTAAACCACAGCAAATGTGTTTAATCCCACACAATAGCTCTGTTATAATATGTCTTAAAGCTGCGGTCGGCTGGGGAAGTGGTGACCACTTCTCACATATATAACGTATACCGAACATATTGAGCTTGGCAGGGACACAAGAAGCTGGAAGTGTCACGCTGGAGCCTAGCCCCCTGACAGCATGAGACATGTGCTTGTAAACTGTCTCAAGGAGGATATTTGATTGCCCTCTTTCTTCTCCTGCTTCTCTCCCAACAAAAGTGGAGTGACCTCCCCCATGACCTGGCAAGTGCTGAAATTCCCTAAACACATTTTTCTGTTGTGCCCCAACGCTGAACAAAAGGACGCGGAGCAGCCTCGATATACTTGAAGTATGGAATGAAAATAATAGCCGGCTCTTGCTCGGTCTGCAAACGCCAATCCTCACCTCCTGCCCAGCACAGTTTGCGCTGCCTCCCATGCTTATCTGCTGTATTGTGGGCAGCTCTTTTGGATTTATGCGCTTATTTATTTATTTGCGCCTTTATTTATTTAGTTGGAGAAGAGCAGAGTGGGGGGCGGGCGAGGGGGAGGAGGGGGGGTCTATGTAATTGCAGTTTACACTGCGTTCCCACGCTACTATTGTTTGTGACTTTGTTTCCTATTCCCATCACGTGTGCTAATTAGTTGGAGCTACTGGCTAGCTGGGAGGCGTGTGTCTGGAGTAAAAGCAGAAAGATCACTTCCTGGAGAGATCTGGGCAATCTGAACAATTCTTTGCTTTACTTTCAGCCCTCTCCCTCTCCTCCCCAACCCCCTCAAGTTTACCGCTCAGGGAAGAGAGAAGAAGTGCTGATTGTCGAACGCCAGCCATGGGAGAGGCACAGATTTTCTTCTTCTTGAAAAGGAGCAACTCATAGAGTCAACAAAAATCGGTCTGGAAAGAATATCTCATCTGTGTTTAACGAACTTGATTTTTTTTTTTTTCCCTCCAGAAATCCCCAGTGTCTTTCTGTTGTGGCTAAGAAGGTAAAAGCAGCATTTAAAAAAAATCCTCAGGTTATTTTAGCCTGCCCTTAGGAAGTGAGTCAGATTCTTATGGCAAGGCTAAAGCTAGCTCATGCCATGGCTTGCAAAACAAAATGAGACCCAGAGAGAGAGAGAAGGAGCAGGAGAGAGAGAATTACCCGAGTCATGGCATTTGCTTATTAGTGCAGGCGTCAGACAGTACGGCCAAGTCACACGGCAACCAGGTACCTCTGCATGGATCAGATTTTAGACTCAGTGTTTGATTTGGTTTAGGTTTTTTTCTTTTAGGTCTCCAATTAAATCCTCCTACCCACAGCCTTGGTGCTTTTCAAATGCAGAGCACCCCAGTCCCTCCTCAGGTGGTGGAGGCAGCATGCAGCCCACACAGGCACAGGCCCCGCCGGTGGGAGCTGCCACCGACCCCTGGTGTCACAGCAGCGGCCTTGGCTGAAACCCATCCTTCTACAGGCAGCAGGCCCCGGGGCCACGCTCCTCTGGCGTTAACAGTCCTTGTCCCACTGGTCTAGAGTGACCCGCTGTGTTCTGTTTCACACGCCGAGGAGAAATGTGGGAGGCTGAGACCTTGCAAGGGCAAGCGCCACAGCTGCACCAGGCCGGGGAGAGGGGTCCTGCAGTCAGGGACCCCTGAAGAAGCTGGGGCTATTCTCATTTCAACCACGGGCAACTGGCTCAGTGGCCAAATGGCTGTGTTATCATTGCAGTCAGGGGCTCAGCAGGGACACAGGCATGCTCAGGAGGAGGCAGGTCCCAACCTATTTCGTTGGAGGGGGAGTACCAGGCACTCCCCCAGAAACAGGAGAAGGTCTAACACTGCATTTACTCCGGGCACAAGCTTATGAAATGAAACAGGTCTGCTGACAGTAACTGTAGTCAGGCTGAGTGCAAGTATAGCATATGCTTTCCTATACCAATGTCTAGGGAAAAGTCCAAAGCAATGCCTATCAGTTTGCCCTACCGCTGTGGGATTGCAGCTAGGTAAAAAATCAAAATTTCCATCCTCTGGGAAATTCCAATATTTCTACACTTTTGTTTTTACTTGGGTCAGGGAGAATTAAAGTATCTTAAGCCTGTTTGGTTTGGGCTTTTCCTGTCCTTTTTGTGGGGAAAGCAAGTCCTAGGTTTTGGAAACAGTGAAACACTTCCCTGTGAGTCAGCTCAGCTTTAAAGAGCATCTATCTCACTGTCACATTAATACTTGGAGGTTGTCATCTATGTCGTCCCCCGACCCTGTTTTTTCTTAGACACTCGGCCTCCTTTCTGAGTTACTGATCTCATGATACCCTCTTCAGCTCAGGGTACAGGAAATTATTTTGGATTTCTGAAGATAGAGGCTGGCTGGCTTGGCCAGAGCAAGGCTGGGTAATTTTCCTGCAGTGGAAAGAAGTGTTTTACAGAGTCACCATGCAAGGCTTCAGAGCTGGTGTCCCACACCTCTCATACCATCATGCATACCCTGCTTTCTGTTCATAACCATTTTGCCATTTACAAATCCTTTGCATCCATGCAGTAACTCCAATTGCTTTGGTAGGTAAATTGGGAAAATATTTGCGATCTAGCTTTTGATGAGATAAGGAGCTAGAATTTCAGGAAAGATGTGATCAAGTAGCTGGTGACCCAGCCCTCTGCAGATGAGCAGGTACTTCTGGTGTGCCAGTGGGTCACCAAGCTCAGTCTGCCTTGCAGTCAGGGTCACCCACCATCAATGTGGAGCAGCTTAATGAGGCAAAGACCCACAGAGTACACCCTGCATCACAGCCTGTTTTACTCACGAAACAGGCGGTCAGCGAGGAAGGCACCCTATAGAAATGTGGAGGGCATTCACATGTGCATTGTTATCTTCATTATTTCCATTAAATAACCCATGATTTGGTCCCAAGTTTATATCTTTGGCAACCATAATGAGCAAATAGGCCTGAGCAATGTCCCGTCAGGTCTTCCTTTTCCTGGTGGAAAGCATCCCTCTCCTCCGGAAGGGCTACAGGATTACTGAGGGGAAAACTAGGCTGTAATGTAGCACTAACAGTCCCTAGGGTCTGCAGCTTTTTGCACCTCTGGTCTTCTGCTGTCCTTAAACAATCTAATTTATTATCATTTATTTCTCTTATAATACTGCCCCCAAACTGTTTCAGCTACTGACCTCCCAAAGAGATCGCTAATCAGGCAAAATTGCACTGCAGGGAGTAGTGAGTGCTGTGTTCAGATATCTTTTAAGGATTTGTTAGGACCACCAACATCTTTGCACGAGTAACCTGAACCACAGGAAAAATAATCTAGCAAAGCAACTCTGTGCTTTATAACAATTGCAAAACTTCATCAGGACTTAATCTAGTTAATGATTTTTTAGTTCTTGCAAATCATTATTTATATTTAGAAATGAAAAAGCTCCAGCAAGGACAAAAAAACCCAGCCCATCAGTGAGTCATTCAAAGCTCTCTGTTCTTTTTCCTGTTTTCTCACTGAATATGGAAAGCGGCTCATGATTTCTATCCTGATATGCAAAGCCTATTTGAGACTGGTTTAGCTGCCTGAGGGAGCTTCACTCAGACTTCATGGCCACAGTTGCCTACAACAGCCACTGCAATGGAACAACATAGCTCTAGCTAAAAGAGAAGCTTCTGGATGCATTGGTCACGGTAATTGCAAAATGCTCTGCTGAAGACACGCACCCCTTTTGGAACTACAAATTAAGCAAACGACCTCATTTCAACTTTCTCTCTGTGTGTGTACTGGTACAGTATACTTGGTTACACACAAAAATTTTTTAAATGGTGTTTTTCCATGGTCAGCAGAATTGATCGAAACTCATTTCTATGGAGTGATGCTCTACATCCTGATACTGACTGAACATCTGTACCTGCCAGTTTGCTCCAGGTGCTGCTGCCTGTGCCACGGGCTGGCACAGGGGCAGGAGGCAGACGATGCTGCGGCGGTGTGAAGGCTCAGGAGTGCTGACCACCCACATCAACTCCTCTGGCGTGGCCAAGCGGAGACTAATCTAGGTCCCCCTTCTTCACCAGTTCTGCTTGAAACCTGTGGGATCTTCATTAGTCTGAATCTGCAAGTTGTCGAAGGTGGTGGGTATTGGGCAAAGAGGCTTAAACGTTGTTGAGTGGGGAGTGACTGATCAAGAGATGGATAAACAGTGAGGCATATAAATAAGATGGTTGCCAAAGCTTGGTTACCAAAGGAAACCCATTTAAAAAGAGCCTCTTCTGAGTATTAAAATGTTTCCCCATGGATTAGGAGGAAGAAATTATTTCTCTCCTTAAAGCTAGTAGCAGCAATGCTGATAGTCTAAATAAATGAGAGATGCAGGCTGTTTAGGAAGAGTCAATATCTTTAGACCTAAGCTTTGTGTGCCCAGTTGATCCACTTTCCCAGCTATGTCTCCTGGTCTAGTAAAAGATACTCCCTTTCTTTGCAAACTTTGCCTCTCTTGGGGACTTGGAAGGCTCTTAGATATTGAAATAATGGGCCTCAGAGTAGGTACACAGATTAGATAGTTAATCAGTCACTCGCAGATTGTTTCTGAGATAGGAGAGCTTTCATAGCTCTCTTGGAGAGGTCTCCGTTTTTTGACGACTGAAAATGTGGTTTCAACACCACATTTACAACTACAGGAATGTAGAGCCCACCTTTAACTTGAAAGTATTTGAATAAAGCATTCACGTAATATAAAGGAAACTGATTACTTTATACCAGCTGGATTACAGCAAGCCAATATTGACTTCAGGTTTTGGTTGTCAGCAAGATTTATTTTACTCCAGGTAAATATTGACTGTGGCACAGCCAAGGCCAGTATTTACTTTGGAGGAATATAGGTCTTGTGGCCCAAAACTGGAAGTCCATATCTTCATTGTTATACTTTTTAATAAATAATGGGGAGGGGGGGCTTTGGCTAATGGGATACATATATATACATAATTGAAAAGAGTAGTTCCGACGCAGTGAAAAAAAAAAATGAATGAACGTTGTTAAATTTGACCAGTAAAAGATGGGAGCTGCTGAAAGGAACAGCACGGTTGGGATATTATAACTCCCAGGCAAACCCTCCCTGCAGGCGCTGGTTGTTGACCTCTTGAAAAGTAAAGAGCAAGAAATGTCAAGCGGTAGCTGCCATCAGGAGTCATGTAACGTATGGAACAAGAATTTCTGTTCCCAGCCTCCTTTGAACTGTCAGTTGATTTTGTCTTAATACTCTGTAAGCCCTACAAAATACAACATGCCTGCTCTGTTTTGGGATAAGTTTAGAAAGCCATTTGAATTGTGCTTGTTGGAGTCTTTGTCACTTGTGTCTCTGTAAAGAAACACAGCATCTAAACTTAAGCCGAGAGGAAGACAGGGAGTCTGTTTGGATTTGGTGGCACTAGTGCAGAAAATGCTGTATGTTGCTTTTCACCCTGTTGGTGAAACTATGGAGGAGGGCACTAAAATCCATGCCTATTATGTTATCCATGAAATCTCTCAGCACACACACATACACATCGTCCTTGGGGCAACATACCATACTTTCCCAATTAAAATGCTACAAGAAAATAAAAATAGCCATTACCCTCCTAATGTCAGAGATAGTCCTATTAATTACAGAGGCAGACAAACAGCCTGCAGGATCCCGTAGAGCTGGAAGAGGAGGAGTGCTCCCCGGCAGAGAGCAGAGGTATAATGGTGTGCAGGAGGTGCTAACAGGTAACCCCAGCTGTGAAGTACCAGCTGCCATCTGCACAAGTCTACCAAGGGCTGTGGCTGGTTTCCCAGACCCTTGTTCCTGCCACTGCGTTGCTGCTGGTAGCAGGACAAGTCTGATGCAGGCTGGCTAAAATAAACCTTCCTACATAACAAGCCCAAGAATCCTACCCGGGTATAGCTCGCAGCTGCTGCAGCTGAGACCTTCCTAACCTGGAGCTCAGCCCCCACCTCTAGATGACGCAGGTGTTAATGGAGACAAAATCAGGTCTTTCTGATCTGGAGATCCAGTCTTGACATGGACATCTGATCCAAGCAGCACCAAAGACCGTCTGTCAAGAGCATGTACCAGCAAAGCACAGCTACGTGGCCCCTGGGCTGCTGCTCACCTGCCGACTGCACGAGAAGGCAGGAGCGGCAGTGGGGACACTGGCTGAGCCCACAGACGTGACAGGAGTCAGGGCTCTGCGGCAGGCCATTCGCTATCTCAAGAAAATCCTCAGATGGGGGCTTACAGCTGGATTTGCCATCACCTTTGCTTGCCAGCATTAATGTTTGCCGTTCAAAAGCTCGACGGACTTAACAGCTGTTGTGGCAATTGCTGCAAGGAGCCAAGCTGAGCTTGTTAGAAATGCCGGCCTCCTTGCTTCATGTGTTATTTGTATCCATATATTGTAGGCCCCCCGAAATGTCGACATTAGAGCTGAGAAAATTCATACGGGCTCTCCTGCATCTGCCCACTCCCTCAGCTTCACTGGCTTGTGGGAGCACCAAACGTCCGATGTGGGTGGGTTCCCATCCAGAAGCCTTGCTGGGGCCAGTCCTGTGTGTGAGCAATGACGACTCTTCAAGCAGCATTCAGGGGACTTGAATGTTGCAGAGGGGTCGCCGAAGTCATCCAGCAGCAATGTTAGCTCAGCTCCATCTTCTGTTGCAATAAGTGACTCTCTGTATATTTGGGATCAATAAATGTCACCCTGTTATGAAAAGACAGAAATAAGAATAAGTTACTGTATGTTAACAAGATACCATCAGGGAAAGTGATAATCTATTGCCTTTAACCAGGTAGCAAATTGCCATTGTATTGATTTTTCTTCTTCCTGTATTTTTAGGGTTTGGTCTAGAAAGCGGAAGAAATTTTAGCTATGGAATTTTACATTTTTGAGGCAATAGGTGTGAATTTTGTCCCTCAATTCACATGAAAATAATTCACTTCTGACTGATGCAAAAACCAAGAGAAACACAATGGGTTTGGAAGAAGATGCTGCCCTGCATGACTGCCTCAGAATATTGTAGGAGGGAACTCTAGAAACTAATGGACAGCAGCCCTTTCATTACAGCATCTACAAGACATGGGGTTGTTCAGGAAAAAAGACAGAGACACGTGGTCCTCGAGGTGAAAAACTGTCACATGCTGAAAATTTATCTGAGAACAGCTCACCTTGTGAAAAGCATTTGCTCTCCTAGTGCTCAGTTTCGGCTCAGATAACTGATTGTGTGTTTGTTCATCTTGATCAGATGTAGCTTATGGATCTCACTTTTTTTTTTCCCTTGCGGACTTCTTCCTTTTGTACAAAGTGCTGTTTCCAAGGGTGGGACACATCCAAACCCTTCCTGCATGTCAGGACTTCAGCCTGTCTTACAATAAACATGGGTTTCTCCTGGTGGGCTCATGTGAGGGGTAACCAGGCTATAATTGGGTCCGCTGGGAGGGTTTTACATGAAGAAGAGATGAGGTTTGTGGTTTTGTCCAAGCCAAGGAGCCAAGGGAGGAAATGAAAGGAAACCCAGGAGGAGCTCTCCCTCACTCTCACTTCCCATGCCAAGAAAGGCATAGTGATGCATTTGAAAATGAATATTTGTCTTCTGTTCAAAAATATTTATTTCCCTATGTTTGTGTAATTTTAAGGCTCCTTTGGCTTTAGTGAAATCCCTTCCCTTGCTTAGATTCATAACATTTTTTTGTAACTGGCCGTGCTAGGGGTCTGGAACGCCGTCCGCCCCTTTGGGAAATAATTACCGTTTGTGTGGTCTAATAAATCGTCCCAGAGGGTTCAACATGAAATAGACAGGGTCTACAGGAAAGAAAAATATGTGGAAACTCGCGCAGCCCCACTAATCTGCAAGGAACAAAACAAAGTTGTACCCTGGGGTAAGAACCAGTAGCGACTCGCTTAATTGCTACCATGTCAGCGTGTGAAACTCCTACCTCCGCACAAGCTAATGTGAACCTGATGCGGTTAGACTTCTGATTAAGACCAGCTAAATTTCACTTCAAACGAGCAGATAATCCCCACAACAGATCCGTTGTGCAGCCAGGGCTGTGTTTGTTATCTGAGCCTGGTGAGGCGGCCAGTGGGGGGGACACGGACACCCCAGGGCGGCCACCTTTAATGTGTGACAGGTATAAATAGGGTGGCTGGTGCCTCTGACTCCGTGTCCCTCCCTCACCCACCTTGCTCATCCTGCCCATGGAGGAGAAACTCAGCTGGAAGGTGATAAGAGCAGAAGGCGAAACCCCTTTGATTAGACCACAAATGATCCTCTGCATTTCAATCCTGTTTTCTTCTTTCCCCTAAGAAGGTGTGCTGCAGTGAGGGCAGCTTTACAAAGTCTCCACCGCGACTGCATGAGGAGGGACCGTGAGTGCAGAGGAGGACAGATTTGGGCTCAGAAAGTCATAACTAAAAAGCCTGCTTTGTTCCAGCTGCACAAGGCCCAGTGTGGCTGGCCAGCCCACCCAGAGGTAGTCGTGCCATGGCCAAGACGATTCCTGTCAAGGACAACCTTCCCACGGTGGCACTTCCCCACATCCCTGCCCCAGATCGGGACATGCAATGGCCCCGTGCTCCTTGGCTTGGGTTTCCAGAGCAGCTCATGAGCTACTCCAGCAGCAGAGTCCTGACCCCACAAAGGCCCCGACCGCGGTCGCGGGGCTTTGCTCCCGGTGTGCGCCGAGACGTGCTCGCGCTGTCAGGCCCTCCAGCGCCCGTCCGGTCACACAGGAAGCCTGCGGTAAAGCCAAGAATAAAACTACTGCCAGAAAGACCTCCTGGCAATCCTTCTCCTGCCTTAATCACTAGATTGCACTTCCTTTGCTTCACTCATTACACAAGATTTCTTCTTTTTTGGTATTTTTAGTGGGCCGCTCTCCAGTTTCCAGTGGGTTTTGGACATGGTAAGTAACAAGGCTGCTGTTTGTTTCTTTTAGGTGTACGTGAACGCTTTCAGATACAAATTCCTGTCATCTTTTTTTTTTGAAAGGAATAAAAATTCAGAAGTGTGGAAAGCTTCTCTTATAATGCTTTCAATGCTCCTGTAAATCTTTCCTTTTTTAATTAAATCTACAGAAGTGTGTACATGACAGTGATGTGGTCGCTCCCATGTTAACATGCTGCAGTCACTGAAGGAGAGATCCCATGGGTGCGCTTGGTGGTGCAGCAGGCAGCTTTTAGTAGGTGTCAGATGTGTCATAATTCATCACCGGTGAAAATGCTATGAAGACTTTGGGTAGCTGCAGCAAGGAGGGATGATCCCAAGACGTTGCCCAACATTGTGTTCTGCGTGCACCATATATTTTGAAGAAAACTAGTTTTGTTTTATCTGAAAATAATGAGACGATTATTAGCTGTCATACAAGGAAACCCTGGTTTTGAAGGAAGTACCAGAAGGGTTGTTAGGAGGAAAGGGGCAATGAAAGAGAGGAGAGCAGCTGTCTGAGACCCATCAGAGGAGCTTTAAGCAGGTGAGAGCAACAGTACCTGGCTTCTCTTCGTCCACACCCCTTCACAGGACTCCTTGTTTGGATGGCATGTGCAAACAGGAGAAGATAGGCATTTATCTTCGGTGGCCAGACAACATCCTGAACAACTTCCAGAGGAATGGGTGTTGAGGACCATGGGCCATTGCTGCTGTTGCCAGCATCAGAGGAGCAGTTCCACACTTACAGATACTCTGTAGATGGTCTCTGAAGGCCAAGGCAGGTTAAACAGCTCATGGAGCAAGTACTTGCAGATGTCCACCCTGATAATCTTTTTCGCTGGTGACCTCCTCCTCACCACGTCCATGGGCAGCCCACCAGCTCTGATGGGCACACCACCCCGTTTCTGCAGCATCTCTGTTTGCCCGCCCAGGAAACAACATCCTGCTCTGCAATGCTGTCGTGCACGCTGGCTAATCTCACACACCCAGCAAGCGGTGCTGATAACAGGGTTGACATCAAAGGGCTGAATCTCATGTCTGATTTATGCTGCCCGGCTATAAATTAACTGAACTCTTCCCCCGGCACCCCATCCGGATGACCTCGGAGGTGCTATATTTACCGGGGCACTCTGTGTGCTAAGTCAATGTGGAAATTGGGTTAGTCATACTTTCCTGGAAGTGTGATTTTTGCCCTGCTTGGCTGCGGCCTGTGCGCTTCCCCAGCACCACGAGCACTTTCAAAACCAAATGGTTTTCCAGTGGAAAGCCTTCCTGCTCCATTGTGAACCAGGGCTGAAACGATTTGCATTGGGAGCCAGCAGGAATTCAAGTTTAAAAACAAATAAATAAAAGAAAGGGGTGTACTGAGGTGGCTGACTCAATGCATTTCACACAGAGGTTTGTTTCAGCTGAGAAAGGGATCAGTGGTTACATGAGATAGGAGAGTCCTGCGGAGAAGTCACAGGAGCAGGTTGTTCCCCAGCTGAACTGCTGCATCTCCCATGAAAACTGGAGCAGCCCCAGCACAAAACATTATTGCTGAACCTTAACATGTAATGAGAATGAAAAGAGGAATTACATTGCAAGCAGGCAGTAAACAAGGAGAAGTTGCTTGTTCTAGGTAAATGAATAGCCAGGATCTCATCAAGACATGATAAATGCAAGTTTTCCAAAGGCAAACATCATCCTGTTTTTTGATATTCCCATTTGGTGGGTCTTCTCTAAAGTTACAGGGTAAGATTTGGAGGATCTCTCATGCTAAGTAGTCAGACTCCAAACTGAATTCTCAAAAATGTTGGCAAGTTCATAATATAGGAAAGATTCAAAGCAATGTATTTAACCCGAATTTTATTTAAATTATGTTTGAGAGTAAAATAACTAAAATATCAAAACTAAATTATGTGTGGATCACAGCATATTAATTTCAAACTTCTCTCTTGAAAATTTTGTTTTGCTTTCAGGAATTTCTGTTGGCTGGTGCAAAACACTCCACATAAAGTTCCTGACAGCCAGAGTTTATGGATTTACACTGGTTCAGCCCTGACAGCACTGGAAACTCAAAGCAGGTGAGTTATTTGCACTCTATGCCTCTGCAGAACTGCAAATGGATCCCCTCCTCCCTCCTCCCCTGCCACACTGCATCAGCACCTTCTCACCCAAAGGCCAAAATCTGCCAAAATGTTTGAGAGTCAAATGCATCTGTAGCTCTAACTTTCTACCTCATTTGGTGGTTGCCTCTCATAAAGGCTCATAAAGCCAGGAAAATCTTCCAGCTATGGGGTAGGACACAAGGAAATGGAATGAAGCTGCATCAGGGGAAGTTCAGATTGGCCATTAGGAGAAGGTTCTTCACTGAGAGGGTGGTCGGGGACTGGCACATGCTCCCCAGGGAAATGGCCACAGCATCAAGCCTGTCAGAGTTCAAGTCATACGGTTTAGTTTTTAGTTCTAGGTAGTCCTGCGAGGAGCAGGGAGTTGGACTGGATGGTCCTTATGAGACTGTCAGAGTCTGTCATGTAGCAGGTTGTCTGTGAGCTGGGAGGAGCAAAGCCCTGCTGTAAGGCTCGGGGCTTAGTTCTACCTGGACTGTGTCCATACTGGTAAATAAACGGGCCAGGGCTCATGAGGCCAAGTGCCATACCACAACCTATACCCACACAGAGCTAAACTTTCTTCTGCATGTTGGAGACAGGACTAAAACCGTGCTGGAGAGACAACCTGGAATATCATGGTAGGGTGGCCAAGCCCAGCACCAGCCAGGTCTAAATTCTGGTGCTGAGGGGCATCCTGCTGTGAGCAAGGATCCTGAAGCCGGTCTGGCTGCAGCTGAGACAGCTCAAGCCGTTGCTGTTCCAAGTGTTCATCATCCCTCCTGCCTCAGCAGCTCTGCTACCATAGCTGTGGGCATTGTTTAACCAGGCCAGGTCAGCCAAACCTGACTGAGTTTGAACAGCTTTGGTAGAAGGTTCTTTGAGAACTTGGGTGGTTCAGAGAGACAGGAACTAAGGACTGATTTTCCAGTCAGCTGTGATGTCTGTAAGAGGTGAAATGACCCAAGGCCAGGGAAGTCTCCCTCTGACTGATGTGCAGGCATGGGATGTGTGGTGGCCCTCTGTGTGCCCTTCACCCTGAGCACAAGACATTTACTGCTCGCTTCAGTCTTCAGCTCAGTGTGACAAAATATGAAGGCGCCGGGGATCTGCCTTCACCGGGAGCATCCTGCCAGTGGAGACAGCAGGGCTCCAATCCAGTCCGTAAATCCCTGGGAAGTGCAGGAGAAAAATGGCTCTGTTTTTTATATTGCAGGGCCACTCGCTACAAATCATAAAGTACCTCTACGTCTTCCCTGGTTCAGGACCCACAACTGCATGACCTCGGCGACAGCCTCTCCCTGCCGCCAGCTGCACAGATCAGCCTCCCAGCAAGTCTCTTAGACTTTGAGAGCTGCAAAGCATGGGTCTGATCCTACCCCATAGCTGGGGGCAAGCTGCCCTCTGGATCTGCGGACTGTCAGGCATTGTCTCACGCTTTGGCTTGTGTTTTATTTATGAGAATTAGCCTGGAGGTTGAGAAATTACAAACAAACCGGCCAATATTTGCGAGTAGAGTTGGGCAGAGCAGGGATTATGCAAAGCAGGAGACACTGGGAAATCAAATAAAAAATACTGTCCTGAAAAGTGGGTTGCATAATAAAAACAACCATTAAGAAAAGAAAAAAATCTGGCCTCTGGACACAAGCCTCTATGGTCATTTTCTGACCCCTGCTCACCCAGCCCAGCCCTCAGGGAGATGTGCAAAGACAGGCGATTAAAGGGGAGAAAAGGAGGCGAGGAGGGGTGGCCGTGGGCGAGGAGGGGTGGCTGGCAGGCGCCGAGGTGCGATGGCCCCGCCGAGGCCGCTCATTGTGCGCGGCACGGCCAGCCGGCGCTCCGGTGCCAGCCACGAAAACAAATGCCTTCCCGCTGTCTCCTGGAAATGCTTCCACCGCTCCTGCTGAGCGAGTTCATTTCAAAGCCAGCTGACTTTTTGCCCTTTCTAATAGAGCTTAAAATGTTTCTGTTTTCCAGCTCCCCCACCCTGACCCCCACCTCGGAGGCATTAATACCGCAGGTTTGTGAAGTGCCAGCGGAGTATATGGCAAATCAGAAGGATTAGGAGGGTGATTGGTATCTGAGGGGGTCGGTAGGGTCTTAAGATTCTTCCCCACAGCAGTAGTGAAACGCCATTAACCCGCAAATCTTAAAAGGTATCGGTTAAAGCCAGCAAAATCCCCTTTGGAGTCCGACCCTCCAGCTGCGAGGCTGCCATTCCCGCCTTCCCCATCCCGGCCTTTTTCCCNNCGCTGCGCTGCGCTGCGCTCCGCTCCGCCCGGCGCTGCCCCGGGCCCGGCCCCGCAGCTGCCCGCCCGCCGGGGCCGTGTGTGTGTTTAGGAGGTGCCGTTTCCCACAGCTCTGATCTAATGCAGCTGTAATTCAATCTCCGTGTGACCGGCACTCCGCCGGCGCTCTCCCACTCGCCGGCAGGCTCCTCTCTCCCAGGCTGTGTGTGTTACACATTTACACTGTCAATCTGACAGGCTCCCCTCAAACAACCCCTCTGTATAGATTTACAATGTCAATCAGGCGGGCTGCGGGGGCTGTCTGCGGCAGCAACCCCCCCCGGCCCGCTCCCTCCCCTCCGCCTCCGCTGCGCCCGCAGTAGAGTCACCCTATACCTGCCACTCAGCCCCGGCAAAAGGACTTTTGTTTAATGGCATTTGTGTGCAACCACAAAGAGTAAAGGCAGCTGAAGCAGATAAGGCTGAGAACCTGAAACAGATGTAAAAGAGATCAGACAGAGTTTTCTGCGGATCCTCAGCTCCTGTAGAGATTTATGACCCCTTTTAACCCCATTTTAAATAGGTTAAACTGGATTTGTTTTATACGGACAAAATGAGACCGGTGCTTGTATAGAAAATTACCCAGAAGAATGAATCAGCCCCCCAATTTTGTTCCATTCCTTATCACTAAGCCAGCCCGTTTGGCTACTATATTGCTCGTCGTCTGAACAGTTCTGTGTGATCTCATTATAACTCACATCCTCCGAAAGATCGCGAAGCTGCCAGTTGACCTTTAGCCCCTGAAGAGTCCTAATTTTGGGTTGGCAACTCACAGCTCAACAAGCGAGGCAAGGCAGGCAGACAATAGCAGCGGCTGTGGCCGGGGAGCACGGCACAACAATAAGCTGTCCTTGGAAGTGCTGGGCTGCGATTGTCATCCCAGACACAATCCTGGGAGCCTCGGTTGGGATCGTTTTCTTTTGGCAGACGGCTTTGAACTCTGCTTTTCCCTTCCTGCTTCTCCCGCAATTATAAGTTTCTGTTTTTCCCCAATGACAGAAGAATCCACCAGGGGTGAGAAAAAAATGAAGGAATAAATTCTGCTTGGTTAGTGCTGCTGAGCCTCCATTGACTTGCACCAGCTTACTCCAGATTTACACCAGAGGGCTCGAATTGAGAGGAGAATATAACTTAGTAGTTTGGGCGGTAGTTTGTACAAAAGGCACAAACCAGTTTTTGCAAAGCGCCTTGGTATTCACTACGGATAACAGCAAACCTTTACTGCTCACTTACTGTGGAAGAACCAACCTCCTCTTCCTCCTCCTCCTCCCATGGGCACCAACAGCACCAAGTTCTAGAGGATCCTGGGGTCATTTCTTGAGGGCTACACCAAAACTGGAGCCTCCCACGAGAGCCATTGTGCATGTTGCACCCTCAGGCTGGGGCACTGGCTGAGCTGGGGCAGGGCAGTGCTGGTCCCTGGGCTGTGTTTTGGGAATCACCAGCCAGCATCACTGGGCTGAGCCTTCAGTTGGAGCCCTACAGCTCCTGCACTGCCCAGTGGTGACAACTCTACAGCCACTAACCACTCCAACACTTTACCTGTGAGCTGACTTAATGATTTTTTTTTTAAAACAAGAGTATCAGAGTTTCACTGGTATCAGGAGGGGGCTTTAAAAAAAAATGCTTTTCCCACTTTCTCCTAAAATGGAGGCTTGAAACAAAGCGGACCTAGAAACACTACCATAAGAAGAACCATGTCTATTTTCTTTTCATGGGTATTACTGACTCATCGCAGTTTTCCAGCGTGTTGAGCTTTTGAAGCCAGCTGTAAGAGGTGAAACACATTTAATCTCTGTCATATAGGGATTCTTCTGCATCCCCATGTTTTTCTCTGGCTGTGGATGGAGGTAAAAGAGGAAAGTCTTCTAACAGCTAAACAAAGAGTGTGCAACTTGTGGCTGTGGCTCTGCTCTCCCACACATGCACCTGCGTCCCCAAGCCTCTAACAACAGCATCAGAGCTAAAAAAAGGGAAAATAAGAAATGTGACCGTCCAGCCTGGGAGGGAGAGAGAGAAAACTTCTAACTGGAGGTCATGTCTTAAATCAGTATTCATAGGGCACGTGCTACTGGAAAGAGCCCCAGAGAAGAAGAAAGAACACACAGATGAAAAATAGAAGTGTCACAAAATAGAAATGGAGGTGGGTATTTTCTGCTGAACTTCTGCCCAGCACCTGACTCACACCCATGCAGATGACCACAGGTGCCAGTATTTTTTTCCACATTTTGCACATATGTAAGAAAATTCAACCTGCACCAAGGGGTCAGAAAACCAAGTGTTTGCCTCAGCTGCCGGTGCTGTGGGTTCGTGTCCACCAGCAAACACCTCAAGGCGGGGAGAGGAGGCTCAGCAGACAGGCAGCTGCTCCCCAGAGTGGCAGCGTACCCACCGCAAAGCCCCATTCTTGCCTGAAGTTCTTGAAGTTCCTCTGGCTTTGTGCAGACAATGTCCCAGGGCCAAGAGCAGGAGGACACAAGGAGATCTTCTTCTTGCTTCTTCAGTGGGAGGCCAGGTAGAGCTTAGCCTAACTCTCTACTCCCATCATCTCTGCTTCAGCCTGCAAATTAACACCGTCACCCTAAATCCACAAGCTGAGCAGAGAGTTGTTTTTATTTGAAGGCAATGTAAAAAGCCTATAAAAAAAGGTTAAAAGCCCCATATAATTATCTTATTTTATTTTATTTTATTTTCAGTCCCGTGGTATTAATTAAAAAAAAAAAATTACCCAGCTTGAGAATTTGATTCCTTCTGCCTGATATGGGGAAGGAAAGGAATCTCTCTTGAGAAAGGTCTCCAGAGTCCTTAATCACCATTTAGGGGCCCTGCTCTTTGAAGGGCCATAGAGGAACAAAGTGGTTTGGGGATTAGCGAATGGCTTTTATTTCTTCCCTAATGATGAGAAAAGTGCAACGAATGCCTAGGGCAGATGATAAATTGAGTCAGAAAATGTTGCACGAGTGCCCTTTGCTAAGCTAGAGGATCAGTGTCAACAATATAAAAAAATGCCTCTGTTTGCTCATAAGAAATAACGTTTGAATCATTAAATAGTGTAGACGATATTGGTCATATTTAACCGCCTTGTACCTGCAGCCCCTTGGCAAACAACCCCTTTGAAGTGACTTCAAAGGGTCTGTGCACATGAGGAGAGGCTGCAGTGTCAGTCACTTCACTGGTCACTCACAGGACCGCGGAGCAGAGCACAACAGAGCTGAGCACAACAGGGCTGAGCACAACAGGGCTGAGCACAACAAGGCTGAGCACAACAGAGCTGAGCACAAGGCTGAGCACAACAGGGCTGAGCACAACAGAGCTGAGCACAACAGAGCTGAGCACAACAAGGCTGAGCTGCCTCTGCCCAACAACCGCGTACAGGGATGGGAGTGAAAAGGAAGGCCCTGCAAAAGCCCCTGAGAGTACTCTACTACAAAGAAGAGAAAGAAGAAAATACAGTGTGTTTCCTTTGACGTTGTCCCCAGAGCCACTTTGAGCTGGGATTTCTTTCAGCCACAGGGAAAGAAAAAAAATAATAATTCTAGGAAAAAAAAAAAATAGAGTCATGATGCTCTGTAGCATGTTTCTGAAAGCATCTGTGGTGAGGGTGAGGAATCCGGGATGGAGCCAGTGTCCCCAGAAGTCACTGGAGACTCTCCCTGGTTTCACAGAGCGCCAAGCCAGGCTTGAGTCGAGACTAGTAGGCAGCACGAGTCAGGAAGCTCTGCTGGCAAGGAGGGTGCAGATCAGGAGCTGACTTCATAGAAAACAACTAAATCTGCAAACCAGACTGTAATTTCTTTTCTTCCGTAAGGCTGAGATACCGCTCCAGCTCAGAGTGCAGCCAACCAATTAACCAATTAGAATTAACCAACCCAACTACACAGCAGGATTTGTGGAAGTGCCTTTATTTTTTTCCTACTTTTTATAGACAATTTTCCTCTTCTTTGCACAGACACTATATGAGTTATAGAATTCGGGCAGTCTGTACTGTCCAGATAGGCAAAGATGGCATCACGATGCTACAACTCTTTTTTTTTCTTTTTTTTTTTTTTTAACTTGAAGAAATGATACAAATTCCTTGGATAGATCTGGAACTCAGATCACCTTTTTTTGGAAATTAGTGAGATACTGACAGGAGGTTAATTTTATGTGCTCATTTTACCTCTCTGTTCATTAAAGAGGAAGCCCATGAAGATAAGATATTCAAATGTGCAGTGTTTTTATGTCTGGGGTTATACATTTCAGTGATATATGATGTTCTCCTACTTACTGTGGCCACTTAAAAGGTTCAAAAGTGCTTTCTGAGGAAAGACACAATATAAATACATACTACATGATTCTGTTCTGCAAGATATTCTTAGTAAGTAACCCTCACCAGAGATGTGCAAATGATCTTCCTTTTTAAAAAATCTAAAATCAGTTTTTAGGTTTTTATGTTTAGAGGATTTCATAAAGAACTTGGGCAGAATGAGGAGTCAGGCAAGAATCTCAGGATTTCTGAGATAATTAGTATTTTTTTAATGATGAAACAGCATGAATAAAAGAGCCAACCATTTATCTCCATGGAGACAAATGAACTACCTGCTACTACAGAAAAGCAACTTGGTTAGCACCTTAGATATTTTTAAGGAATGAAAAATATTATGATTTAACAAGTGCTCCCCAGTTAGCAGCTGACAAAGACAACGTTGTAATGGAGAATGAAAACTAGCAACATGCTTTACTGCACGTTACCTGAATATATCAAATAAATGCTGAGCTAGCATCATTGTCTTCATTAAAATACCTATACCATGCAGGTGACATAAATGGATGAAGTGGAAAAATTACTGAGGGATTTTAAACATAAGGAGCTGGAGAGCTTGTGTTTGCCTGTCTTGTATAAAACTAAACAAATGTGGGAGAAATAGCTTTTTGTTAGGGTCGAAGTAGGAAGCAAATACTTTAAATAAGCCAAGGAAGCATAGAGATTAGGAAAACACTGTGGTCAAGAAATGTAAAGATGGATGCTATATAGACCTCCAAAGATGCTTAGGAGAGAAATTTAGGACATGGTTTTTACATATGCCAAGAATGTAACACTGCCAGCCTTCACATCTGTGGAAAGGAAAAGTGGAAACATTTATCAGTGGTTCAAAAGGGCTTCTAGGATAAACAAAATTGGGTTCAAAAAAGGGTTCAGGCAAACTGCCGTGGCTGGAGGGAGCGGAGGGAGGGATGGAGCGGGAGAGCTGCCTGTTGAAAAGCAGCACCACAGCTTGGGAAGCCCCCAGGTCACAGGAGGGCTGGGAATGGAGACTTGATTCCCAGGGACCAGTTTCATTGTGGTCTCCTCACAGGCCAAAAAAAAAAAAGGAAATAATCCCCTTAATCAGGGGCGGACGGGAGGACGCCTGCCTCGGACACGAGACTGATGGGGCAGCCCAGGAGGCACAGCTAGAGACGACTTTGGCTTTGGAGCTAGTCTTAGGAAAAGGGATCCTTCTGCAAGGTAAGAGTTAACCCTGGAAGCACGCTTTTGATCCTGGAAATTGCAAACACGTTGTGAACAGACAGGAAAGCTAAACACATGAATAGAGAGACGATCCATAAAGAAAGCAAAATCAATTGTGGTAAAGTGGAGATGGGGATGAGGGCAATAGGTTCAGGGTTGCTAGGTAAAGATGCAAGAGATTAGGATGAGCAATAAGCAGAAGGCCGTCCGACTATAAACAAGCTGGGGAAAGAGGACTCTGGGAAAGCTGTACAAATAAGCAGAAGTGACTTTAAAAGATATTTAGAGGAGCAAAAATAAATCTTGAATAGGGTCCTTCCGAGAGCGCTCCAAAGCAGCACTATCATTGGGCATTCAGAGAGGGGCACGTGCCCCCCTGCATCCCCCCCTCCACCAATGCTGTCCCACCGAGCAAGGCCATGGGCTGTGGTCCCTACAGAGCAGACAGAGGTTTGGATCTCATTTCTGCAGATGCTGGCGGTTGTGTGAGTTCTTAAGGAATAAATACTAGAAACATTTGGCTGAAGAAGGATAGCACAGGACAGAGGAACTTCCCGGGCAGTCAGATTTTGACTTCATCTGAATGAAAGGCAAAGAGTGGAACAGAAAAAAAGAGATAAGCCCAATTTGCTCTATATTTTAGAAATATTTTGAAATGTTTTTTATACTGAGTAGATGAACACATTAACAGAAGACAAACCAGGATATGAAGTTTTAATCTGTCAGCTACCAGTGTTTCATAGATAACTTTTCAGCCCTCCCAGTCATGATGTTTTACGTATTTACATAAGAAAACATGAAGTAGAAAATCCTGATAATTTTAATCTTCTTACAGGCTGAATTGAGGAAGAGAAAAAAAAGGGAGAAACATGCTTTTTCATTATGTTCTTTTGTGAGAAAATCAGATACCACATGGTCATAAAGCCCTGAATTGAGAGTGATAACAAGTCTCCTTTCCCAAAGAGCTTACAATGTGGAGAGGGGAAAAAAAAAAATGGTTTTGTGCGTAGAGTGGATAAATGGTCTTTTCATATCCAGAAATGCTTTATTTTCACATGAGTCATAGTGGGTTTGAGTAAGTCCTTCAAAATGCCTCACATTCTGGCTGTGGGCACGGAAAGCCTCTGCCAGAAGTCAAGTTTCTTTAGGTCGCTCAGAGGATGCACACGAGCCAGGGAAACTCGGAGCCGCTCCTGCGGCCGCAGGCCCCGTTCTGGGTCACTGGCCATGGCGGTGCTGGTGACCCCGCGGCCATCGCCACCACGGGAGCTGTGACATGTGTGTGTAAGACTGCTTGGAGCACACCAAAGTGGGATGGATTTCAGATGTGAGCAGGGACTCAGGAGCTCATCTCTGGAGGTGGGGACCAGCTGGTGCTAGCAACCAGTTTTGGGGTGTTTGAGTGGTTTTTCTTTTTTTCTCTATGTTGTGTTTTTGTCTAGAACACATCCCTAGGGATGGCCAGGGTGGCTCCTGTCGGGGAAGTCTTTTGTGCCAGCATTTAAACAGGATCTGTTCAGGATGATCACACTTAATTCATACCGTTCCGCATTTTCAGAGCCCTTTTCAGTCCTTTTACCTAAGCCTGAAAGCTTTCAATTGTTTCCTCAGCGTTTCAAGATTGGAATCAGCTCAGGTCTCTGGGTGGAGATATCCTCTGGGCCACGGCATTGTTGCCCTGTCCCCCGCCAGCGGCCGTGCTTGCTGGGACAGCCGGCAGGCCTTCCCCGAGCCACACGAGCGCCGCTACAGCCGTCGGGGATGTACGTGGCCAGTTCCAATCTGGAGGTTGTTGGGGCATGAAAGAAGTAATTAATGGGAGGCTTTGTAGGCCTCTTGGCTGACTTTCCACCAGCCAAAAGCCTTTCTCCATCCATCATCCTGGGAGAGGCAGAGGAAAGATGTGGGAAAAGCCTTCAAGAGCATAGATATCTGCCACAGCTCTTGTTACAGGGTTTCTGGATCTCTTCACCTGTTTCCTTCTTACTGCTAGGAACCATGCCTGAGACGTGGAGGAGCACCCACAGACAGCCTGCTCCCAGTGCCTTTCCCTCTGCTACTGGAAGTTGCTTGGAATTATTCTGGGAAGAGGGGGGATTTTCAAGCAGAAACTTTGGAGGAGGCACTTTGGATGATGAAAATAATTTCCATACCCACTGGAAGAGCTCTGCACCTCCCCTTTGGCCTGTTTGGCCTCTTCCAAGGCTGAATAAGAGTCAGTAAAACTTCTGACAGTTTGCTGCAAGCCAGGCCTAATGTTGAGGCAAGGCTATCCCTGAGGATTTTATAGAACTACATATAGAAATAAATGATACAGTCAGTACAATAGCCCTGCATTGCCTGTTTGATACAAAGATCAGCTTTGTGCCACCTATTCACCTTCCAGTACACTTTGAATATGTCTAATAAGAGATTTCCACCATGTAATGATCAGGAGATGCTGTCCTGTCGCTCAGACACCTTTCTCTCATTGCAGCCGCCAGCCTGTGGCTGGATTTGTTCCTGACATCTTAGTGCCATTTCTACCACATACTCACAAACATTAATCAGCCCCTCTGTTCTGAATGTTACCTGTCACAGGAGGAAGGTGAACGAATTATAAGGCGAGCCACAAAACAGTCAAGACCAAGCAGAAAAAGCCACAGAGATTCCTTTAACAAGCAACGGACGCAGGATGCAGCCAACAGAAGACAGTCTTCAGCAATTATAATGAAAAATCTTAGCCAAGACACCAGCCAGATCTGAATTTGTCTCTTTTTATCTCACCGTGTTGCTCTGCAGCCATGACATCACCTAATTTAACTAAGTCCATCATCACCCTGCCATTAGGCACTGGTGAGGAGCTGCAGGGACCCTGCAGGGCTCAGCACAGCCAAGAGGGAAACCTCCATTGGTGCATTTTTGTTCCATTTAATCAAACCCATTTGCTGCCAGGCCAAAGTGTGTGTGTGACACACTTAAAACCCCTTTAACTTGCATGCCCTAGAGGACAGTTCCTGAGTTTATAAAGATGTAGCACGGCCAAATCCTGTTGGTATCTAATTGCCAGCACCCTCTGTAGCAGGTGCCCGTACCACAGCCACCATTCCCACCTGTCAGACTAAGCCCAAAACAAGCACCAGGGCTGCTCATCCTGCGGGACACCCCACCAGGAAATGTCTGACCTGAAGAAGCAAATTGCAGTTCAAACTGGGGGCTCCTGTGGCCACAGTGGATAAGGAGCACTGCCCAGTCTGCCTCTCCTGGTGAAGAAGTTGCTTGGTTTCCAGACCTGTCCGCAGTGTTAGATAAGTGTCTGAATTATTCCAGAAAACAAAAATGTCTAATACAATTTGGAGAACAGATTTCTCAGAAACATGAGAAGAGAAAAAGCGGTAGTGAGACCAGGACACCACCAGGTTTTAGGAGTAGCCCAGCACGCCTTGGGCATCTGATGGATCCTCAACAATGCCGGTAGTTTCTGACCCAACTCCCTCAAATGTTTTTTTTCACAAAGATGCGTGAAAATGTCTGTGCAATCCATGACCTCAGGCCACAAATGCCACTCCTTGTATCTTGGGCCTTTGTCACACTCCTGCAAAGGGACTTGCCCGCTCTCAGATTGTCTCCTGTTTGTCTCACCATGCCACAAATGAGGCTCAGGTTAGGTTGGGCTCAAAGCCACATGGACAGACACTTTATTTATTTTTTTTTAATTCCTAGGTAATATATCTTCTGATTTGAGTTCATCCTTACATCTGCATTTTTCCCCTGTTAAAGAAAGCTTTGAAACAGATCTTTATTCAGCTGGATCAGGTCCACTCTAGAAATCTAGCAGTTTGAACTGTTCTCAGTTGGTACCTCTAAGAACTGTAGTCCTTGGTTTTTATCTCAAGAATAACACTGCCATAAACCCAACATGCTGGGTTTCCTAAAACAGGACCACCACTGTGCCTTTTATTTAACCCCAGTGACCAGATTCAGATTCCCTTCTATGAGGACTCAAAGATATCTGCCATCCTTCATGAAAAAAAACCCATCAGTAGATGACTTTTCTTCCAAGAACAATGCATACTTCCCATGTACACATTTATATTTGCTCTAGTCTGCATGTGGGTACCGCTGTGAGAGAGCATGGGAGGGAAGAGCCAGGAGAGACCGCAGAAGACAGAGCAGGTCTGAGAGGATTCTTCCCTCTGCAGCATCACCTCATCTGACACTAACATCACCTCTCTCTTATCTGCCTTAGCAGAAATACCTCACTCTCCATCCTTACAACCATTTGAACTAGGGAAGAGACCATGCACTAAAGCTGGAGTTCGGGGTAAAAAGCAGTAGTTATCTCTGGCTGGACTACTGTAGTCTGTGGTGGTGTTCGCAAGGATGGCGGTGGCCATGGTGGCCATGGTGCAAGGTTACCTGAGGTTAGGCATGGTGGAATCCCAGGTCTGGTGCAAATGCCAAATCTCAAGCCAAGAAGGGTGACAAGAAATGGTGAAGCAACCAGCAAAGCCTCTGGGAGAGCTGGTCTGCCCTGTCATGGCCGAGGGGCAGCGGTGGGAGTTGTTCTGGTGTCTGTAGAGAGGAAAAGAGAAAGGCAGTTAGATGAGAAGAGGATCAGCCACATGGAGGAGTGAGGAGGAAAAAGGGGCTCTGCCTGAGCCAGGTGACTTCTGGATTTTTCTGCACTTTCTCCCAGCTCTTGAGCACAGCCAAGATAAACCCTTCTCCAGACCTTGCGAGTTGACGTATTGATCAAGCTCCTTTCCATCCATCTGTTGACACGCACAATTGGAAAGGAGTTTCAGAAAGATCTAGTCAAACCGGATATAAACCACAGAGTCGTATTTTCTACAAACCTCCCACAAAGCCTTTCAAACCTTGCCTAAACTTAATGTTGCCAACTCTCCTGAGATCTTTTTCTTGGTGTTTTGTGATAATGGGTGTTTTTCCTAAAGCTCCAGCTCCTGAGTGGAAATCATTATGTGAGAATCTCAGCTTTCATTAAAAAGTAGATTTCTATCCCTCAGGGCCATAAAAGAAAGCACAAAACTGAATCAAACAAATCCTACTGGCTTAAAAAACAGAAGGCAGATAAAAAGAAGCCTATGGTAACTACCATGCCCACAGCTCAACATGGCTCCTGGTCCTGGATGGCTGTGGCAGAACTGTCCTCTGCCACCATGCACTGTAAAATAGAGGTGTATAAACTTTAATTTGGTAGTTGTTGGGTGATTGGATGCCCTGATGATATTTTAGTTTGGAATGCACAGAGGTAGAAATAGATTCACTGATATAGGCTCACGCACAGTCACATGCCCATGCCAAATATTAGGTTTGCTGGTGGTGACATGGTCATCATTTTGGTTACAGCAACATAAAACCCAGACAAATTCCAGCCTCACAAGAGCCCCACTACAGATATTGCTCGGTTATAATGAGCCTTCAAAAATAACCCGAAGATTCTTAGTTTTCTGATCACAACATTGGAAATAAATGCTACACAGCGAAGAATGACAAGTGCTTACACGTCACCTGCTGACTTTTCTAACTAACCTCCTCTGAGTACAAAAAAGGCAACAGAAAGAAACAGTTTAATCCTTGTCCTAACGTCAAAACACATTCAAAAGGAGCGGGAAGAAAAGGACCTGCATCTTTAGCTTGGCATCTCTGTCAGTCTTTTATGTACAGATTTCATTTCAGTGCATGCTTAAACTGTTCTATTTTAATTTTGAGAACATAAACATTTTATTTTCAGGACAGAAAGAGCTGGTTGTTCCCAGCCACGAATGCTTCGGTGACTCCTTTCAGCCAGTGAAGGACTGTGGTTTTCAGAGCAAGCACATCACTGACTCTGCTGCCCAGACACAGCGAAATGCAGAGGCAGGTGCTGCACTCCTGCGTTGCTACCGTTTTCTTTGGGACCAAAGTGAACTGCTATAGAAAAAGAAGCAGGGGAAAAAAATTCAAATTGATCAAAAGGACAAAATGTTTTGTGAAACAGCACTGCAGCAATTCAGCCGTCTCAGGAGCGAGCACCAGGCACAGCAGCATTAGTGGGCTTTGCATCAAGGGGCTCAGTCCGAAGGTTTGCTTGGGGGAGAAAGTGCTGGTTTAAATGTTTTCAAATCTCGGCTCAAATGTGCGCACACCCTGCTCAGCAAAATATATTCTGAGCCTTTTCACTTAACACTTCTTATTTTCTAACTAAGATAATTGAATGACTCAGTGAACATGGCTGGCATTAAAATCCCAGGGGAGGGAAAAGCAGAGGTAGCAAGCTCTAAATCCTCTGCCAAATCCCCTTTTCATAATTTATAGTCTGTCACCAGTTTATCACCGAGAACTGTCCCTCTTTTTTTCTCACTCTCCAGGCTCCTTTCCCAGTGGACAGTCCATGCCAGCTGTCTCGGCAGCAGGAACGTCCTTTTTTTCCCAAGCCTCGACCTGTGGGAAAATCTTCATTGGCCAGTAATTGATTCCACCCTGCCAGCTCCATTACTTTAGTCTACAGTCAAACTGCCAGCAAGCTGGAGACAGGCAGCCTCAGCCCTCCCCTGCTCCCGCTATTGAAGTCGCTCCTGCCCGGGCCCTTGGCTACCGGGGCTCTGAGTTGATGTGTCAGCCCGCCCTGCAATTAGCACTAATCTCAAAATTGGCCTTTGCGAGCAAAGCCAAGCACCTGACAGCTAATTGTTGATGTCAGATTGATGTGCATTTAATATGGAAAGGTTATTTATCAAAGGGTACCCTTTTTTTTTCCTTTTTTTTTTTTCTGTTGGTCTTGGTTTGTCTCTGGATTGCCACAGGCGCTTACAGCCCACAAACCAATAAAGATCTTATACTTCATTTAACTTAAGGAGCCTTCTAAATACCCTTTTCAAACTCTCAGTGTAGAGCAGTGCAGTACTCATCTATTTATATTGTCTATAAAGAAACTGCTGCTAACCAAGCAGTTATTGTTTTTAGTCGCTTTTTTTTGGAATCAAAATATTGAGGGGCGAAAAAAGGTTGATAACAGAATAGCAACTGCCAGCCGGCCCTGGGATTAAAAATGAATTAAGTTTTGACTCATCCCCAGAGTCTTGCCAGAGCCTTTCTTTACACCAGCCTCCTTCAGTGTTTACAGTATTACCTACACTTTCCCCGGCTGCATGTACCGTAGGAAACACACAGGGAAAAATACGGTCCTGTTGATTTTAACACAGGTTTTGCCACTCATTACACCAGGGCAGGGACTTGCCTGGTGGCTTTGCAGAAACAGGAGGACACGTTGCCTCAGGTCCTCATCCATCCCATGATCAGATGGCAGAAGGTGAAGCCTCGTGCGCACAGGAACCCCACACGCTGCGGTGAAGTTGTCTGACATCCATCTACCGTAAAATGGGGTCTCCTGCTGACGAAGGCCATGGCTAAATATTTTCCATTGGGAGCATTTTCCTGCTGCTGCACAGGTTACCATCTTGCACCCCTGTAAACGGCTTGAAAAAAGCAAACCCACCAGGTATTTTGAAGAGAATCACGTTTGTTTGGATTGGACACACACATTTCAAGTTGTGTGCTGAAGTCCTGCTAAAAAAACAGTAAGGTTTTGCAATCACTAACAGGAAATTAATATATCCTACAGAACCGAGGAGGTCAGCAAAGATATTAGTGGCACATATAAAACTCTGGCACACAAGCTACAGTTAAAAAAAAAAAACCAACCAAAACAAAAAAGCTGATGCTTTTAAACGAAGCAAGAGAGAAGACAGTCTCCAGCACTGAAAGCATGTATGAAAAGTGGTAAATCAGACAGGACACAAACACAACAACTGTTTGATACAAATCATATTCTGACAGGGAAACAAAAAGTACCAGTGTGAGTTCTGTGAAGCAATTGCTCATACTCTTTCCACAGGTGGAGGAAAACATTTTCCATGTGTATCGAATGTATCTCCTCTTTGAATGAAGGTGGTCGAATATTTCACAGAGTCTCTGTCCCCTAAATACTGTGTTTTAAGATAAAGAAGTATATAATTTATGTTATTCCACTAACTTCAGACTACAAAAGTTTAAGCAGAAAATATCCAGCTGTTCAGGATCTAAAGAAGGACTTTCACACACAAAAAACTTTCAAAAGAAAAGATTAATTAATTCACATTTCACCATTCATTAGGATTTGCCTGGGTAAATACATCTGTGCATTACTTTAAATATTAGGTTTTATCCTCTGCTGTTTAATAAATTTGACAAATTAGAAAGTTGGAGGTGAATGAAAAACGCAGTAGCCTTTACTTGGGGCAACGAATGGAGCGATGCGAGGAGAAGAAATGGAGGTACCCAGCTTACTGGGGCTGGGTGCTGCGGTGAGGAGGAGCCGCTCTCAGCACCCAGCACCCAGCAGAGCTGACGGCCAAGTCCTGCCTGTCCCGGTGCTCCCCGGACAGACGGCCCAGGGACAAAACTTCCATCGCCGTAAGGGCTGCTGCTCTGCCAGGCCGGCTGCGCTGCGCTGGGACCAGCAGTCACGTCACTTGCTCCGACGGGTCCCCGGTATGCTGGTCCTCCCGGGCAGAAACCACAGGCCGCTGCGATTTAGGAAGGCCGCTCCTGCCCAGGGCTGTGCGCCCCAGCGCGGAGCTGTGTGTGTGGCGATGGGCCACCTGCAGAACCCGGGAGCATCCTGCACGTGTCTGCCGTGGCGTGTCCTCCTGCCCGATGAGCACCCACCCTGGGCACGAAACTCCCTGTCTGGTGCCTCTGCAAGCAGCATTGAAACTGAGCGAGTGCTTTGTTTTAAAGACGTGCTTAAACCTCTTTGGGTTGGTCCTCGGCCGGGATTTAAAGATGTGCTGGGAAGTTTTGGCAGCGTTGGTTTCAATTTGGCCAGCGAGGAGATGTTGAAAGCTACATGACTGCATCCGCACTGGAGTTTTGAAATGTGTTAATCAAGACATTCTGTTACCAGCCCTTTCCTTCCTACGCAAGACAAAACCCACCGGGTGATAAATGTGTCTGAAATGATTCGTATGTTTTAATGCTTTCCTGAATACGGATCAATTTTAACACTTTTTACAGCACTTGTATCCCAGCCAAGACAAAACCGATGACTCCAGTCTGATTCAAGCACACATTTTAACACCCTCCGCTGAGCAGGTCCTACAAGAGGAGAGAGTTCAAGAAGTCACCGCGCTTACTCCCCTGCTCAGGGCAGGAGAGCAGCCGGGTGGATGTTTGTCTGAGCTGTCCTTAAAGATTTCCAGTAGTGAAAGCTGCACAAACTCCCTCAGGCAATTTGTCCTACTCCTTCAGTTCCTTACTGATAGAAACGATTTTGTGAAGCCTAAGGCAATGCTCCCCCACTGCAATTTAAACCATCGCTTTTCTTTCCTGTCTTCCATGGACATGGAGAACGTTGCTCCCCACAGCTGACCTTCGTTAGTCCAAACAACGCTGATTTTTCAATGTTTCCTCAGAAATGTATCCCAGGCCCCTGAGCACAGTTTTCTTCGGCATGCTCAACCACTGACCCACCTCCTGTTTGCAGCACTGAAACTAAAACTGGAACTGGCGCCCCAGTGGAGGCCACACCAGTGTGAGCAGAGTGGAAAGGTGAGGTTGTAGGTCCTACCAAGCTATTCTCCTTTTACATGTCCCAGTAGGACACTCACATTCCCTACCACAACATGACAACGCTGAATTGTTACTCTCTGTAATGCCATTTTTGCAGAACTGTTGCCTCACCTATATCTGCACTTCAATGCTTCACAGGTCAGGAGAGCTGCTGGGCCCAGATTCTTCCCCCGGCTCCTCTGTAGCATGGAGGTTTTGGGCAGGATTCTTCCAAACCTGCTGTTCCCGAGGGGCAGCCTCTTACCACTAGTTTTTCCCCAACCCAGATATCTCTCCACACATTACCTCACATCATGGGGACCTGCTTCTTCCCTGCAAAAATGAAATTCTCACCCTCTGTAGAAGTCTCCCTGGTGTTCTCCAGCCCCACATCGCTCTCCCTCCTGGCAGGGCAGGATGGAGCTGACGTGGAGGGGCTGCACCTGTGGTGTGACAGATGCACTAAGATGTCCTACATGTGGACAAGCATCCCTAGCTCCAATGGAGGGGCTCTTTGGGAAGGGCCAGTTGGTGCCAGAGTAGGAGCACTGTCTTGGAGAGCTGAGGAGCACTGTCCTCCTGCAGAGCTGAGGCCCATGGGACAACCAGCAGCCTGGAGAACTGAGGTGCACGTGCAAAGGACAGAAGCTGGAGCCTGACTCCATGCCCCTCACCTTTGAAGGCAGGGAAGCCACGAGCCCTGCTCTCTGCTCTCCCACCATTCAGCTGGCAAGTGTGGGCACCTCTGGGGTGACCGCCGGTGGGTTTCTTTCTAATTCCTCCATGACAAGCCTCAAAAGATGGCTCTGGTGATAGACTGTCCTAGTACCATTCCTGCCTTCAATTTATATAACATAAACATTAGTTAGACAGCGATCAGTGTACATCATAGTATGGCAAACAACAGCTGCTAGTTCAACAAAAAAAAAAAAGATGGGGGGAGAGGGGAATTTACATTAGATAAAGTTTTCTCCTATTTAAGTATTAATATCACTAGATAATACATATCCTTGTAATCTGGAACAAGGGTTTACTTCTTAGGATGTAAAAGCCTCTTTCTATCAGATTGGAACACGTGTGTCTTGGTTAGCTTATATCTTGGGCTACTCAAAAACGAAGGAAGAAAATGCAACCATTTCATCAGCTGAAACGCGGAAAAGCTCTCAGCTAGTCCAACCTAAACAATGACCTGATGCAAGACTCAAGTCTATCAGGTAATGCTCAAGGGAACATTTTAAATAAGGAAAAAAGAGTGGAAGTGGGAAAAAAATATCATCATTGTATTCTTATTCAGTAATGTTCCTCTACCAGCATTAACAGCTTATCTTGCCATCTAAGCACTTCTAGATAACAGACTGGGTTTTAAGTTGAGTACAGGCTGTACCAAGTCACTAAAACCCTTCTATTGTTAAAGATTATGTAAAATGGTCAATCAAAATGTCACTTCTTCCTGCCCAGCCCCCAGGCTGTTATGTTGCACGGTTCCTTATAAAAGCCAAGTGTAACGGGGAAGCAAAGCACCAAGAGGTAGAAAATGGCACGTTGCAGAGCCGGCAGGCACCCAGGACATCCCACCACCACAGAGATAGCTTTCAGAGAGTTATATTGCAGGGTCACCTAAGCAAAGAGAGAAAAATAGCTAAATTGAACTTGTTTGCTGAATTTGTCCTTGTAAAAACCTTTGTGTTTAGCGGCCTGTGCCCCTGCAGCACTGCCGAGGACCTTCCCATGCCTTGGCTGGTACAGCAGGTCCCAGCACAACACAGATGCAGAAGATGAAGCTGGAATAGGCTTGGGAGAAGTACATTTTTCTAGCATCTCAAGTGAGATTTCTAGATACCTACACCACGCCTGTCATTCAGAAATAAGCTGTGTCAGATCAAAACTATGAGAAATAATGAAATTTGACAACTGAATTCAAAAAGTTGCTTAGTTTTGATGGTGGTGGTGGTGTGTTCTGGGTTTTGTTTGGTTTGTTTTGTCTTTTTCCTTAACTAGGTTTCCATAATTATTTTAGTGCAATTTTGAAGGTGCTTTCTGAGGAGGCCTAAACAGGTACAGGGTGGCAGCTGCAGTCTGGAGCTCCATGGCCAGTGTTATGTGGGATGGGAAGCAGCTCCTGTGAGCCCAAGAAATCCCACAGGCATCACGAGCAGCTTTGATGGAGGGAAGATTGCTCAGAAGAGCAATCAGGCCTCAGGGAGGTGGGAGGCCTAGGTAAAGAGAACGTCGCATTCCATAAGTTGTGATCTCTTTTTTGTCCCCCCCGCCTTTTTTTTTTAAGGCAGATGCCCATATTCCTTCGCAGGCCAGCTCACACTAAGTGCTTTTTCAGGCCAGTCGCTGTTCCCATGTTAAACACAGGTAGGCATTGCTAAATGCCTTGGAGGACACAGCACTCTTGAAGCCCACTCAGAAAGGTGGGGTTAGATGAATGTCATGGGTGAAACTCAGTTTTAGTCAACCGCAGCTGGTCAGCACAGCACATGGGATGTGGTCCAGAAACCTCATCCGAGAGCAGATCCCCTGTTTAGGGTGGATGACTGAGACGAAAACAGCTGTACTGGGTCAGCCCAGCATTGTCCAGCTTCCAACCATTGGCAGATTTGCCTAAGCCAGCAGCTTCTGTGCATTCAGCAACCCTTGACAGCTTTCCCTTCCGTCAATTGGTAGAGTGTCCCCTTCAATGTGGGAACTTTTTCAGCCCCCGCAGCATCCTGCATCAAGGAGCAAACTGTGCATCATCTGGAGAAGGTTTTTTCTTCTGTTTGCTCTGAATTTGCCCCTTCCTGGCTTCATTGGATGCCCCTATTCCTTGAACTGGAAGAACAATCAGTCTCTACCAGAAAATGATATTGGAGACCTCTATCACACCTGCCCTCAGTCTTCTCTTTTTCTCAGCACCAGAAGGATGCAAACCCGTTGCATCTCACCATTAATGCTCATATTCCTGGGAAAACTGAGCAGGCAGGAGAGCTGCACACACTTGTGCAGGGTTGAAATAAGCCTTTGTTAAGTAGCTGCTTACCATACAAATGCCTTTCACGTTTCAAGATGGACAAATCAAGTGTATGTTCTAATTAAGGAAGGGATCAGATGATGTGTCTTCCCCCCAGCAGAGATTTTCCAAAATTTTTGCCTGGGTTTAGCTGGGTATTCTAAGCACATGGATTGACAGAGAAGGAAGATGGGTAATAGAGGGCTTATGCTATTTGTGATTTGTGCTGGAGACCACATGAAGAAAAGGAACACGAAAAATAATTCCCACTTCTCAAATGTCCAAGGGCTGGTCAAGTCTAAATACAGTTTGTATTGACAAGAACAGCAATCCACCAGCACATCTCATTTTCATCTGATATACATGAGGGTCTGACATGATAGATTTAAAGGAAACCTGCGTATCATTGCACCAGGATACACATCCCCTCATACACAGCATGCACGTGCACACAGGCATAGCTGTATCATGTGCTGGCAAGTAATGGAGAAGTTCAGCAAACATACCTGAAATAGCTCACATACTTAAAGATACCAAACACGCTCATTACACCATTCTCAGAGGTTTTTTCCCCCAGCACCCCACATCCCCCAGCCATTCAAACAGCAGTTGTTCATGTTGGCTTGCGCTCTCATGCAGTCATCAATTAGAAGGTGATGACTTGAAAAACTACCATTTGTCATTGCAAGCCAAAACGAGCAGCCCTGCTCCTTCATACCCTGCTCTGACAAGGAGCCTCCCCAGGCCTGGGCTTGCTCCAGGGCTGTGTGTGATCTTGTCCCACTGGATGGTCCCTCTGCTGCCTCCTCCTCCTCTTCCTCCTTTGTTCCCTGTCCCCTGCACCCACTGTTGTACACTCTCCTTGCTCTCCCAGGCTTTTGCAGGGAGGAAAGCTTCCTCTCCTCTCCTCTCC